>JAPFBL010000165.1:610000-810500 GCA_026182355.1 Hermatobates lingyangjiaoensis
CCTAGTATAATAAACTTATAAATATTTTCATCTGTAACTTGCAATTAGAACATCATCTGATTTTGTCTTGAAATTCACTCATCTTAGCATGTGTCTATGTTGTAAATGATGTAAATCAAATCAGCATATTATGATAACTTTATTAAATAAGGTGTTTCACTGAAATTAATTGTTTTATATTAAAAACATAAGATGTACATTGTTATGAAATGACAAATTCTTATGTAATAATAGTCTTTTGGTGAGAATTAAGTCAGATAAATAGAGCTCTTAACCCTAGGATTCATGAAGATTTCCCTTTGCTTAATCAGATTCGACAACAATTTTGTCGATATAATGTTAAAGTATTTTCAAATTTAATTACTCTGAAATCAACATGGCTTTGTAGATCAATATAGATGATAAAAGATAAAAAATAATAATCAATTATTATTGATTATTATTATTACTACTGTAAGCTGTAAACTGTAATCACAGAAAAATGACAGACAAATACTATTACTGTACGATAGAATATTGCTTTTAAATACTTAGCTTCATAACTTGTGTTATTTTTAAAATTTATTAATATCAAGACTGTCATCATATCTCAAAAAAGTGTTATGATGTATTTATAACAAATATCACAAGTAATATAAATTTTAAATTTCTCCTAATACTACGTTTATGAATTTTTGTCAATTCATATTTAAAGTTAAGGTTTATTATCAAGATACTTAATATAATAAGAACTAGGTAGCATTGGGAAAGTAGGTAGGTTATATAATCAGAAAGGTAGGACTCCTTAGATCATTTCTTGTTGAAGATGGGTGACACCCAAAACCGGTCCGAGAGCTTCAGCAGCAGTGTACGAGGTAAGAGATATATAATAGTTTTAATGTTAATATAATTTTTCATTGGTACTATATAACATAAAAAAATATTACTAATATCTTACGTTACTATTTACTATATAATATTAAATTTGTACGTATAGCATCAAAATAAATTTACAATAAAGAATTCATAAACTTTCGTCTACTGAAACAAACAATGGCATTAGAAACCCAGAAATTATCATAACCTTACTATCTCTTTACTTGATAAATTTCTTTGAATTAAACCTAAAATTTTTGTCTATTAGAATCAAACCAAACAGATTTATAAAACTATAAAGGGTTTTTAATAAAGTTGGGAATGTTTTAATTCAACTTTATATGATTATATGAACATTTTGATGATAATTAAAATGTTTGTTTATAGTAAATTAGTTGTATGACACTCAATATTTTAGCCATTAGCTCTAAAAATACTTATAATAAACTAATATAATTATATTCTGGCTTATCTTTAAGTTGTCTTTAAAAATTTGGACACCATTTTAAATAAAAACAAAACAAAATATTTTAGAAAAACAAAACATAAATCAAGATCAAAGATCCAAAACTTTGCGTGAGTGGTTGAAAGTCGTGACAAGTATATTTTTCTCTTTTTATAGTTACAAAAAAATGATTAAATTCCAATATTGTTTGAATATAAGCAAAAAATGTTTATTGACTTCTAAACTATAGTTTTTGTAGATTTTTTTTTAATTATTTAAGCACAACTATAATTACAGAATGGCAAGTGGTTTCTTGTTTTCCGGGTCTTAGATATTTCACATCACATTAGACGACTTGGAAAAAAATGCCTATAAAAAAAGTCTATTTCGTCTGAGCGATAGACGGAAGAAATTAAATTTTGAATTCCATTCACAATAGTTATTTATTTTTTTTTTTTATAATTATAGTTGAATGAATGAGATCAATTGTTTGAGAAAAGGCGGAACATTATTTTCGATATGTCAAAAAGCCGAGGTCATTTCGGTATGTCACACTTGCTTTGAGCTCTATCACCAAAGCATGAACCATAAATAGTGCTAATCACCAATTTGGGACAACCTGTAATCATCCATCAATTAGCCCAAATTTATTCAAACTTCATAACCCCTCCATTTTGTCGCTCTCTGATCAAAACCCAGCTTTTTTTACTTTGCCTCCTGAAATAAAATCAAGTTTTAAACACTCTATTAGATTAATCATTCGTTGATGTATTTAAGAATAATTATTTTTATACAAATATCTTTAGTAACCAATTATCACTATCCTAGAACAACAAACAAAAAAATAAAAGCAATTTATAACCAAATTTATGTATTAAAAAAACACTTATGTTTTAAAGTTATTATAGATACATAAGACTGTATATACTGTGTACAGTTATTTTATATATATACTCGTATATATATATATATCAATAATCAAACCACAATAAAAAATGGAGTTTGTATCAGTTGGGTTTTTGACTCTGATGAAGACCGCTTGTTACGGTTGAAAGATCTTAGTCTTGTTTTGCCATTTCTTATTGTGGTTTGATCATTGATTGTTATTTCACGTGTTTATGTGAAATCTTTATATATATATATATATATATATATATTATCATCCAGAAAAGCAGCTACAAAGGACAACATATGTTTCAGAGTTAACTATAAGTACACAGTAAATAAAAAAAACACTTATATTTCCTAATTTTTGGTTTAACTCTCATCAGGAGAGAGGAGTTAGAGGTACTAAGCGGTCTTGAAAAGTGATGGTTAGACACTAACTGAGTTGCTACAAACATACCCTGTTCAAGAGAAGTAAGAAAAATAAACCATGATTAAATAAAAAAAGTGAATAACTGAAGAATAAAATAATAGTTATTATGGAACGGCAACAATTAATAAATACTAAGGGAATGAGGAGCTATAAATATTACAAAATATAAAAAATTAATTATATGTTATTATTTATTAAAACGTAGGTTGTATAAATAATAAAACAAAAGATTAAGTTAAAAATACTTTTAAAATTAGCTAGAACCGTTAAAATATAAAAATATAGAAAGCAGTTAACGTAAAATAAAAGTGTTGAGAAATAAATACAAAATTAAATCATTAAGTTAATAAATTAACTATATATATATATATATATATATATATATATATATATATATATAAAGTTTAAAAGTGAATAAAAAATATATAAATATAATTAAAAATGCTCTAACCTTTTCAAAAACTTCATGATTGTAAGTTTAGCACGGGTGTGCAACGCGCATTCATAAGCTAAATATGCGCTTCCTCGGAAGCACGTAGAGTGACGTTTTTACTATAAGGGGGAACTTGACGTAGTATCTGTAACATATAGCAATTGTTAAAGGAAAGCGCATGGTTGTTAAAATGGATGGAGACGAGTGCATTTGTTGACGGAAGCCCTATGACCGTTTATCCGGAGGCTAAGCTTGGTAGATGCCATGTCTACGTAGAACGCGTCACACTTGGTACATTCTAAACGTTAAACGAATTTTTAGAGGTGCAGAATCCGGCAGGAACAGGATAATGACTACTGTGGGGATTACAGGAGAAAAGGGATTGTGTATGTAGGATGGGACAGATGAGATAATCTCGGCGTCTACATAAATGAGCTCCCTTAGATAAGTGACTACCACTCGCAGGGTTCATGTTTCTAACCTTAATCCCCACGAACTAACTTCCTGCTGTCGGGGGTCAAACTGAAAAAGGAGCTAGCCAAGTGAAATATTTGATAAATCAATTAATTAGATGAACATATTTTTTTCTATATAATTGTGAAGAAAAAGAAGAGGGAAATTAATTTGGAAAGAACAAAATATAGAAAGCAGTTAACGTAAAATAAAAGTGTAACAATTATTAACAAGTGACAGAGAAGTTGTAGTGAGAAATAAAGAAGGTAACTTTCATAAAAGTTTATATTTATGCTTTTTAATTTTTGTTTAGAAAATTAGCAATTCCTTTATCAACTAAATGTTCAGATTCATGTGTTTTATCTAGCTTTCAATGCTTTGATCTTGTTTTATTATCTTATTGTTAGAGAATGTTTTGTTGTTGTTTTATTTGAAATGATGTCTACATTTTCAAAAAAAGACGTTCAGTTTAAGCTTGAATTTTCATGGTAAGCTCAAATAACACTGATACTATTTCATCTTTCAGAATTTCATTGATTTAAATTTGTTTATTGTATTTCTTAACCATTTGTTGGAAACTCTGAATAATAAAACTCTGTTCATACATTCCAGTTGTTGAAATGTATTTAGTAGTTCTGTCCCTCCTTCCTTCAGAAAAGTAAATCTCATTAGAAGAGGTGGGTTGTTATATTTTCACTCATTTAAGGATGTTTCAGGAATGTAATATTACTCATTAAGTTCATACATTTTGCCCAAGTTTTATTGCAAAGGTTTTCTTGTTTTTACAACTAATTTCCATTGAGCTTTCAATTGACTGGCTTCTGCGTTTGCCAGATCAGTACAAAATGTTTTAATTCAACCAATGCCATGTTAAATTCATACATTTCATCTTACCACAGGGGTTAGTCTACTATATATTAAACACATAATATACCGTCTTACCTCGTACATTGCTGCCATAGCTCTCGAACCTGTTTCATGTGTCACCCATCTTCAACACTTTTATTTACTAAATCAATGGAATTCTTAATATTGTACGTATTTGGTAGCCTAACCTTATCTTTTATCAGTTTTGCTAATTCTTTTGATATTTTATATGCAGGGGAATTTCTATAATTTATCACGGGTCTTATTGGCTCTCCTACCTTATGTACTTTGATTTGGGCTTTTAACCGCGGGGCATTTGGGTTCATGTTTATATATTTATGTGATTCGTTATGTTTTATTACGTTTGGAGCCTTATTAACTATATATCTGATTACGTTTTGAAACTTTATAGTAGGGTCATTATTTAGTTTTTCGTAATTGTTTTTAGCTATAAATTCCTGCGTTGTTTTCATATATTCCGCTTTATTTATTAAAACTATAGAGTTACCTTTGTCTGTTTTAGTAGCTATGCGTTGGCTTTTTGGATTTTTTTGTTGATATTTTTAAGAATAAGATTATCTTGGTTATTAGTTTTGTTGCTATTCTATTATTGATGGTTTTATCAATTATTTCTGAAGCTAGGTGCCTAACATGCTCTTGTTAATTAGTTGGTATTAATTTTCTAGCTAATTCTGTATCCGTTATGATAGTTTTGATGTCTTTACGGCAGCAATGTACGAGGTAAGACGGTATATTATGTGTTTAATATTAACAATGTCATGTCATTAAGCGAGCGATCTATTAAATCTTTTTTTCCAAATTATATCGCGTTCTGGTGTTTTTGCAGTAACAATATATTTATCTTTTTCGTAAAGTAACTAAAATATGTTACCTTGGTGTACAATATAGGGTATTGGTTGATTCAAAGAATAAGTATTGCTTTACAAGTGTCAATATGATTACTATTAAACTGTTTTACAACTATTTCATATTTTAAACATGACAAATATAAACTTGCAGTTAATTGAATGGATTTATAATAAAATAATAATATGTTATGCTAACTTACAGAATTCGATCACTCACTATAGCTTAAGGTACATTGGAAAATTTAGTCTTCAAAAAGTGCAAATAAATTCATTGATTAGTTTTGAATTGTAGAATGGCATTACCGAAGAAGATAGGCCTATCATATTTAGCAGATAACCTGCACGAAAAATCTGTGTACTCAACTCAATTGAGGAATCCAGGACTATTTTTACATATATACATGCAATTTGCGGTATTTGTAATATATATTGAAAATCTAATTCCAAATTCTAATTTAATAAAAAAATATTTACTTTCTTTTAAAGACAATGTTTGTCGACCACTATTTTAGTAAAAAAAAATTGGGACGGAGTTCTCAAAGTCAGAAGCACATACATCTTGGTGTTGCAAAAGGTGCATCCACTGTTAGGAGTTAAGGCTGCGAATGAATTCATAAATTTAGTTGAGATTTTAAAAGAACTTTACCATATCTTTTCTTGTTCCTTCTCTAATGCTTCAGTTTTTATCCAGTTTCCCTGCATTTCTTATACAAGAGCTCCTAATATTCTCCCACCAAGCCGATAAACATGTTCAGAATGCCCGTGGGAGACGAAATACGCCGGAAACGCAACGGCAGTGGACCGTCTTGGTAAACCGACTGTGCTGCTAAACGCGCCCGGTGGATTAAAACCAGGCACAGCAACAAAGAACAAGTTTTTTTCTTGTTTCGTTCCTAGCTTTAACAATCTTTATAGTATTTCATTAATTATTCTAATTATGTGTGTACAAGCAAATGTGCCTTATTATATATTTCAGCAGCCACAACAAATAAGAGATTTTGATTCTATTATAATCAGATTACATATTATTGGTTCATGGAGATAAAATTAGCATAAAATGGCCTAAACTCTATAACTGATGGACGTTGGAATTTAACCTTGGATAGTTGCTTCCCGATTACATTGAGGGTAATATAATAAAAAAAACCGGTCAGTCGAATAATTCTAATTCAGATGTGGGAATAAAAATACGTCTGTGGGTGGAAAAGAGTTACGGTCTAAGTGTTGAAAATCCAATTCTACGTATTACAGACGGTAAATATAAGTTGAAAAACTGTTTTATATATTTTATTTATGGAAACATAATAATATTAATAATAAACTGAATCTGTCAAATACTGTCAAAATGTGTAATAATTTACATCAAACTTTCGTCACTGTAAGGTTTTGAGAATGTTGATGAGAGATTATATGTTCTTCCTTTTTTTCTTTTGCTGCCAAATTGTATATATGCCTCAGAACTGGCCTTAGCTATAGTTTGTTAATCCATTTTAACAAATATTTTGAAATCTAAATATGTGAAATCTCAGATATGGCAATATTATGATCAAAGTAAAGATGCTACTGTTACACTGATCAATTCCCGTTGGAAATACTTGTGAATAGTTATAAAGGGTATACTATCTATAACTATTCACAAGTTTGGAAACTATATGCATGTAAACTATGGTTTATAACCACAATATTTTTAAATAAATTTATAATATATTAGAGTAAAAATAAATCTCTACAACCATTTATAAAGAAATTCTATTTCGTTTGGATTGTTCCAGGTTACCATTGTGATTATGAAATTATGAAGGTTATATTAACATTTTCTTAATTATCTCATTAATAATCACATGAAATATTTATATATAAAGTGTATATATATATATATATATATATATATATATATATATAAACATATAGCGGCAAGTCGCCCCTCTATCTTCCTGCAGGACTCTTCGCCTTCTGGTGACGTCGGTGGTCGAAATATAGAAGTGAGTTATTTCTTTTGCCGATCTGTGAGCTACTTTCTTTTTAATTGGTTTTATATATATATATATATATATATATATGATGAAACTACAATATAAAATACAATTACCACTGTAACAAGTGGTCTTCGTCTGAGGTAAAACCCCAACTGAAGAACTAGATGCAGAAATACCATGGTGAGGGGTTGAGAGGATTGGAAGGGAAGAGTGGTATTTTAAAAAGGTGTGAAGTGCAGGAAACGACAATAGTCCGGGCAGGGATGTTTGGAGTAACAAAGGAGTACATTAAGAGAAAGTAAGAAACCATCAGCTAGCTGGCAACCCTCTTAGAAGAGGCTATTGCCCTCGTTAAGACTGTGTCAAGTTTGAAAAAACCGTTACTAATGTTTATAACATTTGATCTATTAAATTTAATCCGGTGGATTGGATAATATTTCTTAACAAAACCGATCTTAACAATATGTAGAATAACAATGAACGTAATATCAAACCACAATATGAAATGAGAAAATAGTCGAAGATCTTTCAACCGTAACAAACGGTCTTAGTCAGAGTCAAATACTAAAGATGTTCTTCTGATTAAGTTTTTATTTATACATACAAAAACTGTTCAATCTAAAGAAAAAATAGAGGTGATAAAAATTAAAAAGTACTCAATTAATAATCCCGTAAGTATATTTTCTTTCCAGCACAACACGCTTACGGAAAGATTTATCCTTTCTACTTCGTTTCTAAACAAAATTATATATGTCATTTATTTCGTTGTAATTACTAAACAAATAAATACTTCTAAATGTTAGCATCTGCTGTAATTACGACTTTATGTATTTTTACTGTTGATGGTATAATTGTATGTCAAATTTTACTTTAGCTTCTCAAAAATAACATGTGCGGAGTGAAAAAAAAATTTGATGTAATTACTTTCATTTGTCTAGTGCACTGGAGAGTTTCAAGTTAATTAAAATCTATTTTGGTAAAGTAATTTTGTTTGATATCTTGAGGACTCAACAATATTTGTTCATTTTGAATTTGCAATATGTTGAATCAAAGTACTTTATTTCGAAAATTTTATGTGCAATCATGGTTTTTCCCAATTCGTGACTACAATTTTCATAATATAAAATGAGGTATTCGATTTTCACATAGCTTTACATTTACCAGAATATCTTGAACAACATTCTTGAAACAAAAATCACGCTTTGGGGTCAATAGTTTGGATTTCAGATATTTCAATCATTTTTTTGGATTTTTCAAAATAAATAATTTCCTCACAATGTTATACGTCTTGTTGGTACTATATATTTTCAGTAGAAAATATATATTTTGTAGAGTTTAACATTTTGGCTACAGTGTGTCCTTTCATAGCTATCATATTTGAATGACATAATTAATAACTATTCTAGAAATATTAGTTTGTAAATGAGAAAATTAAAATTTTATTTTGGGCTACTAATTATAATTATTAATAAAAATAACGGTATAGTTAAGAATTTTCAAAAAAAAATACTACAATTTTAGACATCAATACCTGCATCAAATTCTATACAATAAGAACTAATAATATTGGCATAATGAAGGCTGAAATTAATAACAGTACTATTGATATATTACCAATACTAATATACCAACACTCATACATACAATTACAGATACACACGTAGTACAAACACACCTCTACTCACATATGGTGCTCCTGTATGGAGCAGTGCAGTAATAAATATTTACAATATGTTTCAAATGGCTAAAGTTCATTCTCTCGTCCTAATAAGGTTATTGGAACGATATGGTATCAAGCTTGATGCTTGCCTGCCAATCATGTTTCAATTGATTGTAAGAATCTGAAAATGAGTTTTATATTTTGGTAGAAGAGCGTGGTTAATTGAATAACAAAGTACATTTTTATATCAGTTTTTGTTTTAATGGCACTTGTCAAAACACACAATGAAACCTCGGATAACAAATTAATTGCAACATTTCTTCAACCTTGATCAGCTGTTCCTCAAGGTTACCTAAGTCACAGTGTTGTCCCCGCAGACTCCCCTCCCAGTGACAACGCTCAAATATTTCCGTGGAAAATGAACCACGCGGCCACTGCGAGTGTGGACCACTGCAGGACCACTGCAACATCCTGACATGGTCGGATGAAGCCGGTGATGATGGCAGAGCTGTATCAGGTGGTGGCTGTGTCTTGGCAGGAGAAACTATTGGGTCGGATACCTGAGGCTTTTCTGGAGTGGAGTCATCAGATGTCCAGTTGTATTAAAATTGGGTTATTAGTTCCGAGGAGTTAAGATGTCTTGGGCTTGAATAACCAGGTGTAGAATTACCGTGGTGTTGAAGTTACAAGATTTCAGTTGAAAATTTTAGTTGATTTGTCCTGGATTTGAGTTACCAGTTTGTTGAGTTGTTCTGGAGTTGAGTTACCAGATGTTGAGTTGTCCTGGATCTGAGTTACCAGTTTGTTGAGTTCTTCTGGAGTTGAGTTGTCCTGGATTTGAGTTACCAGTTTGTTGAGTTGTTCTGGAGTTGAGTTACCAGATGTTGAGTTGTCCTCAGCCAGATGCTGAATTGGTCTGGCGGTGAATTCCCAGGTACTTAGTTGTTCTGGAGGTGTATTCCCAGGTGTTGAGTTGTCACAAATAAGTTCCTTGTCTTTCTTAGGTCGGATGGATTCAAATTTGTGAGATCATGCCTTAGACTTCTTGAAAGCATTTAAATCCTCATCCAGTTGTTCAAGATCTGCGATGGGATCAAATGAAATAGTAGACGAACTGTTGAGCATTGGATAATTTTTTTTTTTTTTTAAAGAATGCGAGAGGTTGAAGAACATTACCGGAAACTTGTTGTAGAGAAGTTCCTACAGCTGTGTATGCTTCAACTATGAATAGGATAGGAAATTGATCACGTCGGGGTCACCAATTTGGTAGAAGAGCGTGGTTAATTGAATAACAAAGTACATTTTTATATCAGTTTTTGTTTTAATGGCACTTGTCAAAACACACAATGAAACCTCGGATAACAAATTAATTGCAACATTTCTTCAACCTTGATCAGCTGTTCCTCAAGGTTACCTAAGTCACAGTGTTGTCCCCACAATATAAAGAATAGAGAAAAACTCTTAGAATGAACCGCACCACAGGAGTGACCGGTTATCCTAACTACCTGGCGCTTATATGTAGAATTTATACCTATTTTTAAAGAAATGATACTATAATGAATATATTATTACATCATTATGATTAATACCAAATGAAGTCGTTATAATGAGCAGGTTTGGTGTACTCTTTTTAGTGTATAGAAACTGTTAACTGAAGCATGAAATCACTTGGGAGATATTTGTAGTAATAAGAAAGTTAGAGTTTGGTAAGTTTGCACTGTTTGAAGTGTTGCAGTACCAGAATGGAGCAGGCAGTGACTCTCTGCGTTTCCAAATGGTCTAATATAAAAAGTGATAATGGAATTTCATTGTGTTGCTTTATAAATGCATTTAATCACATACCTTTGATCTTACTCTTTGCTGAGTAAAGGTGAATGGTTGTTATGAAAACAGTGAGAAAGAAGCAGTATCAGCAAAGTAGGCCGTTCATGATTCAATAATTCTTCCCATTTACTTAGCAATTATCTGAAGAAGTTACTTCCGCAAGATACTCTACGTCAATATGATGTTTGATAGGTGGCTGCTGCTAAAGACAGTTCAACTAAAACGTTTTTCCCAAAAATACCAGATACTTTTGTGTCATATCTTACAATGAATTATAAAATCACCCAGTTATTAGCAGGTTATCGACTTAATCATTTTTAACTCACATGATTTGGTATTGTATAATCTCTGTGTGAATGTATCGACTGTTCGGAGCAACATGGATTCATATAGGAAGGAGAGAAACAACAATTATTGAAAATGCTGGTACATCAGGGCCCACATGACCTTCCTCTAATCAAAGGTGAAAAATTAGCATTTCCTTAGTTTTATCAAAATTGTGTTGATAAATTTTAATTTTTTTCAATTTATCATATTCACGTGAATTATTTCAATTGTTTTTTAATTGCTGTAACATCTATTTTTTGCTTGAAATATTGAGAAATTTATTGAAGAGATAATTATTTTATTTGACGGTTAATTATCATTTGATTTTTATTTATTTACTTAATTATTAATCAATTATTTCTTATGTTCTTTTTTTTGTATGACTTGATTAATACGACTCTTATTAGAAACGCTCTGTTGGAAAGAAAAGGCATGTAGTATTTATTACTTATAAATATTATATTTATTATCTTTATTATTACTTATAATATTTAATACTTATTGTAAATCATTTTAAAATAAAAAAAATATTTAAAAAAACTCACACAAGCTTACAAATAAACAACCAAACAGTTATTCAGATAAGTATGTAACCTGCAACACACCAACTGTTACAAACATACAGGCAAGAGTGCATGTACCTTATAGAGCAGTGGGTAACAAAGGTAAAATTAGAATTTAATGCAGAGAAATCAAAAATTCTTCATATATCAAAGCGTAGGCAAAGAAAATAAATCAGTATATATATCTCAGGATCACTAATTCTAATTAGAGAAATGAAACTTTTTGGACTGTGGTTAGACTAAAAGTGGAAGTGGAATACACAGATAAAACGGATATGTGAGAAGGCATCTCAGCTTATATACGCACTAGTAAAGTCAGCAAAAGTGTACTAGGGTTTGGGAAATGGAAATGGAAATTATATATCGAGACGCAATCATACCTCTCATGACATATGGAGCGCCAGTGTGGTCAGGTGCACTAAAACTAAAGCACAATGTTTTACAAATGAGAAGCGTCCAAAGAAAGATAGTCTTAAGAATAATACATGGATTTAGAACGATATCTTATCAGGCAGCAATGGTGATAGCAAACACAACCCCAATAGATGTAAAAATAATGGAGATGTACAATATCTATCACGCAATTAAGAGCAATTCAGAGTACAGTTTACCACTTTATCAGCCAAACTTTGATATACCGTATGGGGAATGGTCCCATCCTGCTGAAATAGAAAATTACGTGGACGAAGATACAAGAAACCCTGACTACGAAATATACACCGATGGAAGTCGTATCAATAACTCGGTGGGCTGCGGAGTTTCTATTTATAAAGAAGGCCAACTAATATCGGAAATCCTGCAGAAGTTAGCACCCTGGTGTTCAAGTAACCAGACTGAACTCCAGGCTATTGATGTAGGCCTGCATTGGTTGCTACAACAGGATCAGGGTGATTACAAAACAGCAGTCTTAAGGACAGATAGTTCAGTGGCAATAGCAGCAATAAGAGACCACAAAAATCATAACTTCACTGTTCAAACCATTAGAAGCAGTTTGTGGAAATTAAGAAAATTACATGAATGGAATATTTCCATCTTATGAGTAAAAGAACATGGCGGACACGAGGGCAACATAAGAGCTGATGAATTGGCAAAAAGAGCTGCACAAGATGAAATAATCAGTATACATCAAAGTACCCTTGACATATATTAAAAGACAAGAACACATTAAAAGCATAAACAAATGGAACAATATATGTCTCAATGCAATGGAAGGGGTGGTAACAAAAACGTACTTCAGGAATGTATATATAAGAAATAAAACTATACTGAACCATAGATACAAGACAACAATGGTTCTAACGGGACAGGGTAGAAATAGGTCATATTTTTACCGATTTAAGCATGTCGATTCGCCTTACTGTCCCTGCAATGAAGGAGAGCAGACCTTTCAGCACATTGTATTTAGCTGTCCAAACATGAATAATTATAGACAAAAAATAATAAAAAATATCATCCTACAAGGAGGAACGTGGCCGGAAAAGAAAGAAAACCTAATCACTAAGTACAACAAAGACTTCTTTGTTTTTATAAACAACCTACCAATTGATGAATTATAACTACATATATGCAGTTCAAATAACACTGAATGAGAAGACTTGTAATCAAATGGGAACAGGTTAACAAAAATAAACTCCCTCATCGTAGGGTTACTACCCGTGAGGAAAGCATAAAAAAAACATTCACAGAAAGAAACTATACAGATTGTTACGTTAAGAAATATTAATTTACATGTTTATTACATTAAATATTTACATTTTTATTAACACAAAATATATATCTATGGTAAGAACTAAATACGAAAACTTTTACTTCAATTCGATGCTTTTATTAAAATTAATTTGATTCACAAGAAAATAAAGCAATAAATAGAAACTGAAATTAATTGAAGAGACTGATAAATTAGTAATGTAATGGTATATAAAAATTATCAATGTTATGGGCTTTCAACAGTTGAAGGTTTTTGATTGGTAACCGGAGAATGAATGCGTGATGTCCATACTTGATGCCTAATGAGGATCATTTCAGAGTAGTATCTGTTTCATGATCAGAAGGCCAACTCGAGTATAAAAGCTCCAACTCTAATAGACTTTTTTTTTTCCTTCAAACTTAATGAAGCTGTGTAGGTAATGAACAATCTTTAGACATTTCAAATTGTGTTTCTTTTAATTAAAGAAAGGAAAACTCTTTTTCGATACTGGATAACAAAACTGTATTAGTATAATAAACGAAGTAAATATTCCTTATTTGCATGAATGACTATATAATGAAATGGAATTCTTTCATTTATTCGAATTTTTTTTTTTTGCAAAATACCTTAAAAGAACATTGTTACAAGATACTTTTTTTTAATGTATTCAAATAGATTTGAAATGCTATGACCCTCAAAAGCGTAACAATTTGTTTTCAAGAATTTCGAAAAGATATTCTTGAAAAATTCAAGAACATTATAATTATTCTTTTATATAATAATTATATAAAAGAATAATTTTTATATAATTATATAAAATTACTAAATCTTTTTTTATATATAATAAAAAAATTATAATTTAAATAATACAATAAATATAATATTGTATTATTATATTTATTTAATATCATATTGATCTATTGTATAAATAGATGTAAAGGATTACAAATTTTATTTAAAACTTACAATAAAAATTGTGCGTTATGTTCTAAGTATTATGTTTTAACGCAATCAATAGTTATGTAAATAATTAAAAAAAAACTGATATAGAAAAATATAAGTAAATAGAAATTATATTTTTGTAAAACGAATTAGCCTTGGTACAATTTAAACGATACTTAAATTTCTAAAGAGAATATTACCTACTTTTTTGTCCTAATTGAATTAACTCCGTCATAAATAGTAACATTAAAATGCATCACCCTATTATGTTTTCTATTGGCTGAAGGCCACAACAAAAGTATGATTTTTATTAGTGATCAATTTTGAATAATTGTGCTTTACTTTTAATATTAATAAAAATGATATTAATTACAGACATCAAATTATATTATTTTTAATAATGGAATCAACAAAATAATTGCCTCATGTTTTCATACAATTTTTGTAATTCTTATTCACCAGGTGATAACGGTATATTGTCATTATTGTCAGTATATGAGTATTGTAATAATTTAATTGTACAAGAGATTTGATAATTAGTTCAAAAATAACTGTGGTTTATAATACACTTCCTAGAAAATAATCAAAATGATCAATATGCCAGAAACGAAGTGTTAACATTTCTTTTTAATTACTGCTGAGTTACTGTTGTTGTGTACAGTATCAGGCTATAAACTTAACAAACTACGTAAAGATCAAATTTACTTTTAACATAACTATTTCTATAATTATTAGCAGGAGTTTAAAATAAATGAATAAATAAAATTATATTATTATTACATAAATATTATTATATAAAATAAAACAATGAAATAAATAAACCTTTAATAAACTGGTAGACGTGACCGTTTTTACGGGTATTTTAAAAAAATTCACAGATGATATCTGGTATTAAAAAATATTATTAGAAATTATAGAAGAGCAGAAAATATCATTAATAGGACTGTCAGTAACTGTTATTAGATCTGGAGTTTCTTTTATGTTTGGCAGCTTTAGACACTGACCTCAAATTTGATCTTTATTCTAGCCATACTTCTTGTTTAGTACGCGGGTAAGTAGGTCTCACTTTTTTAAAGTAAAGATATTATAATAAACGCAAACGAATCTAAAATAAACTAACAATACCTACTGGCTACCGTAAAAATAGTTATATATTCTTAGCTATGTACTAAAAATAGTTAAGTACTATTTTTTTTCTGTAAAAATTTCTGTTAAAATTTTATAATATTTATAAAAATCATTTATAATATTATTTATTTGGTATATTGCACCAATAGCTACACATACCAATAGCTAAATAAACACAACCCTAATGTCCATAGATTAGTACACGGCCCTAATTCGAGTTATTGGCATGGCTATATGAACAGATATATTTGATCTTAAATTAGATTAAATTAAATGTAACCACCTCTAATCATCTTTAAGTTAGGTAGGGAAAACAATAAAAACTAAACTTCACAAAACAGTGCTCAAGTAATATTTAACGATATTATATGCAAGTTTTATATATTCATATTTGTAATCTATTATGTATTACAAATGTATTATTTATATATTTTACACTTTTCAAAATATATATAATTTTTCAATTGTCGCTATAAATTTTGGCTGTACATTTTGGTATACTTTTGGTATACATGGCCTTTTCCTGCTATAAATAATACAGAGCAATTGCCTTTTTTCTCACCACTTTATAAAACCAGTCAGATAATGTTATATAGGATATTTTTACTTGTATGAGCTGTAGTAAACTATGTCATCTGAACTTATTTTGGTTGATATGTACGTACATGGACGAAAATCGCAAATTGCAAATATTTTTGTCTCGTAAAGACGGTCCTAGAAATTAATCCAAGAGCAATATTACCTAAATTAATATCTTATAATCCTTATTAGTTTTTAAATGCAATTAGTGTTAAATAAATGTGGATATAATCATTTTGCACATATATATATATATATATATATATAATATATATATATATATATATAAAAATTTCACATAAACACGTGAAACAACAATCAATGATCAAACCACAATAAGAAATGGGAAAACAAGACTAAGATATTAGTCTTGTTTTCTCATTTCTTATTGTGGTTTGTTCATATATATATATTACTGTTGTATATATTAGGGGTAGGTTACAGTAGCTATTCCAATAGTGAACACATAGGTTAAAGATTGTTACTCTGTTATATCACATATTGAACTCTCTAGGAGTTTTATATCTTAGCTAACACAAGGATATTTAGAGTAAGGATTATTGAGAATTATTTAACTGACTGAATTATTTTCATATTTCTACACCTCTCATTTGACAAAATGTATGGAGAGAGTGAGTATCAAACCCTGTTTAGAGTCAAGCACAAAGGCAACTGGGCTACCACAGCCTTTTTGTTATTTAACAACATTGTGAAAACATTTAAGTCACAGTATTTCAATATAAACATAGCATAATCTAACGAATCACTCTATTAGTACAACTAAAATGAGAAAAGAAGTCAGCACCAAATTAAGTTAATTAACATACATTATTTAACCCGGAAGATCTACTAATTAACAACTTTCGATTGTAGAATTAGCAAAAATTCATTTTGACATAGAAGTTACTACTTTCTAAGATTACCGCAATTTCTAATTTTTTACATTATTATTATTACATTCTTATATGTATATTCTTTCTTATTTTTGGTTCATTGAGTGGATATTTTTTATTACTTTTTTTGTTCATAATAAAACTGTATTAATAAAAGTTATAAATAGTTTAGTACTATAGTTAGTTCTCCGTCATAAGAAGAACGAAAGTGGTGTGAGGCAAGGGCAATGATAATTCATAGTTGAACGAATGGGGACAAGAAGGTGAATCCTATTCAGGAGGACTGAGGCACCGGCATGAAGTAATGTGCAAACGGTTTCCGTGTCGGGTATTGCCAGGAAATAGGATGTGGTTTTTTTAGTGGGCCGGAACCCCCAACCCCACATACCCTAAGCAAGACGTCTTGCTAAGGGATCTGATGAACAGATTTTTCCACATCCTACGACAAAAAAAAAAAAAAAAAAAAAGTACTATAGTTACGAATTTCTAAGAAGTATTAATACTTCTAAAAGCAACACGCAACCAGAAGTAAGTTAATTTTTTTGAATACTTGAAACACCAAATAGAAAATGTTAGCATCACGAACTGATGTAGACTCATGTTTTAAGTATAGACTGAAGTATAGATCATAAATCAACATATCGCAGTAGTCTGCACCAAGTAAACCTGTATGATTCATTCTTTTTTTGTACTACTGTTAACTCAATGAAACTAAAATAATTTCTTTTGCCTAAAATATAATTCACATAGCATAAGAATAACACAATAAGATTACAGAAATGTGTTCTTAACAGCAAAGTTCTAATATTTTATAAATTTATTTTATATAGGTTAACATGTATACAAATAAAGAAATACTTTCATAACAAAAAGCTTATATCAAATAATCTCATAGCTAAACAAGGAAAATTTTCTAATTTCATTCTTTATATAATATTAAAGCTAACTTTAAAAATATTGAATTTACTATGTTGTAACTTAAAAAGAAATCTGGAGTGGCCTACTCTCAACTTTAATATAAGTAAACATAATATATTTCTTGAGTATGTAATATATAATGTTCTATTTAGGTATCGTATACATTTCTAATGCCAAGATGTTTATTAGTATTTCATTCCTGAAGGCAGTACGGGTATTGTTTGTTCCACTTATCAATATATATGCCTTTTTTTTTTATATCACATCACTGATGTATATAATATCATTCGTATATTTACAGTAGTAATACCATATATGAAAATCTCTTAAAAATTGTAGAAAGGTTTGATTTATGACTTTTATGGTATGCTCTTCAGAAATAGTAAGCTATCTATTAAGTATGTTAAAATAAGTCATATCAATTGAAATTGAATTGCGAATAGCAATAAATAGCGGAAAAAGATAATAGAATCTTAGAACTTGTCAAGGTAAAAATCATTTCAATAGAAGATAATGACTCTAGAGTAACAACCAGCAAGCAGACCTCAATTACAATTCAAGAAGTGAATTGTAACTTGTTTGTAAGGTGTAATTGATTTAACATTTTATGCTATAACTAAACTACACTAAATTGGATAAGATAGCCCATTGTCTTACGTGCTTGTCTGTAGATTGAGAGATCCAGAGTACAATACCTTTTTACTCTCTCACCCTCGATTTATTAGAAAGCTGTAGGTGAAAAGAAAAAAAAACCAATCACGTCATCTCTTAGAGAAGATATTAAAACTTTTCTTATATTTGAATGTAAACCACACATGAAACCAGATAAAAGACTATGTTACAGTTTTATGATTCTTGACATTAAGTGACATTATTTTACCTGTCCGTTGAAGGTGAGGTTGAACACATTCCAGAGAGAGTACCAACGGTGGGCTGTTCAAAAAATGATGTTACTATACGCACAATATCATTGACTACTGACTTGATAATTCCATACGGCTCAATAAGTTGCCTGAACTCTTCAGACCCAAAGCTAAAAGTTGGGAGTGAATGAAGAAGTGGACAATGGTGGTATTTTAAACGGCTGTTTATGATTTTAATAGGCATAATTTTTATTTATTTTCTAAAAGAAATGAAAATGCATTTCATTCCACTGTGTGAGTCATGTGTCTAACAAAGAGGTTATCTGTCCAGAGTAGCATCGTATATATATATATATATATATATATATATATATATATTTGAAACTAGTTAAAACAAAGAAAATATAAAAAAAAACAGGATATTAATCTGTAACTTCATAAAAAAATATGTTTTTTATTTTTTTAATTATTCATCGTTGTCCTATGTATGTCATGATAATGACTGCAAATTGGGCACTAAAATCATATTTCGGCCAAGGGAAAAAAAAATCTGATATTATGTGTACTTTGATACAAACAAAACATATTTGTAATAAAGTATTTTCAATTTTTGAGTTAAAACTCAGCGTGCCTTTATACGATATGCTTCATATGACTTTGATCTAATACAGTCTTTACGGAGCAAAGCCAGGTTTCATAGCATCTACGGTGGAGATGTAATAAACAGCACTTGGGCATTAAGAGGTTTAGCTCTCATAAGTGACCGAACTAAGGACATATACCCATCAGAAAAGAAAAAAAAAAGGTAAAAATAACTGACCTAAGAAAATTGAACTTGCTAGATATTTTCCTCAATACTAATGCTACTCATTTCTAGTAAATAACAATATTTAGGGGTACTTATGAACGTTCCTATGCTGACACCCATAATATAGTTCGATGAAAAGTTTTATACAACCCAGTACTTCCTTGCCTTCTTTTTTTATTGTATTTAACTTGACTAGTTTGTGGTTAACTCCTTCAATACTTAGTCACATTTTTTTTGATAAAACATTTATTTTTAAATTGATATATAATATGATCAAACCACAATAAGAAATAGGAAAACAAGACTAAGATCTTTCTGACGAAGCGGTCTTCATCAGAGTCAAAAATTTTGTGACTCTGACGAAGACTGCGTGTTACGGTTGAAAGATCTTAGTCTTGTTTTCCCATTTCTTGTTGTGGTTCGATCATTGATTGTTATTTCACGTGTTTATGTAAAATCTTTATATATATATCACCGCCCTGCCTTCCTGCGGGACTCTTCGCTCTTCACACCTCCTGATGACGACGATGGTCGAAATATCAATGTGAGTTATGTCTGTGCCTTCCTGTGTGTTTCCTTCGTTTTGAATTTATTTTATTTAAAAAAAGTCCGCTGGTCCGCTTCTTTTAATTGTTGTATATATATAATCTCATTTGGTGAATTTTCTAGCTTCAAAATTCAAACTTGCGTTGCCAACGTTTCTATTTTTAATTGTTTGTTTTTAAAATTGCTAATAGTTTTTAATTAAATGTTTTCATCACCTATTAATTATTTTTCTTATTATTAACATTATCTTGTTTAATCTCCTTGTTTTACCTCCCTCTGTTAGTCCTCTTCAAGGAGAGAATCTAAGTGGTTACCTCTCTGAGGATCAACTCACACCTACCTTCCCGATGATGAGGCAATCAAAATGTATAGTGAGATTTTGTGATTTCTTTTATTTGTGTTCTTTTTGTAAATTTAGTTATATATATATATATATATATGTTTTAAAAAATTAACTTTGTTGTCAATTATTTACTTAAAATATTTTTTTGTTCGTGTATACATTTTGTTGTTGTATAGTTATAGCAATATAACTATTTTCTTAATACTGGCATTGATTTTTTGCTAATATTTAATTATTTATAAGTAAAAATTAATGTGTTTCTATATTTCTATTTATTAAATATAAAGGGCTGATATCATTGCGAAAAATAAGACGTCTCTTTTAGAGAGCGTAATTGAGGAGCTAAACCATTTCAGGTAAAAGTTATTAGAGAGAGTTGATTATCATAATTACTGAATAATAAAGGACAGGGGGTTTGTTTAGGGAGTAGGCGGAAGTGCACTATGCAGAAGAGTGGTGGCGTAGATGAAGCGGCTGGACATAGTGGATTGCAAAGGAGTCCGAACTAGATGGCCTTGGGTTCTCTAGTGGTCAGGAATGCAGCCTTTCTCTTCTTCCGCACTGTCGAGGACACGCCCAGTGGGCATCAGAGGTCACCTTTACTGCCGCGATCCAAACTAGATCTACTTAGCTTTCTGAAATGCCTCAGGCAGTCTTCTTTACTGCGTACTTAATATTCAATTAAAATACTGTACTATATTTGACAATGGGATATATTAAAGATTAACGACATAAAGAAAGAACTTCCTTAATGTTGAAAAAAAAATTATAAATTATCAACGTAAAATAGTATAATACAAGTAAAGCTTGCGTCTTTTTTAAAGATTACACCGAGTTACAAAAAGACAGTTAATAATCTGCTCTACAACGGTAGATACAACCCGAAGGAGAATCTATATGTTTGAGATAAATTGCTTGAAAAAATATTTGCATGTCAAGATCTTTTTTTTTCAACAGAAGTAAATATACCATAATTATTACCTGCCCAACTTTTGTAAAGGCTTCCTTATTTAAAATTATTGCAACAGAAGTGCCCAACCATCGACCAGTCTATAAGAGCCCTCGGTTTACTAACACCCCTTGTGTTTTACTCTAAATTTAATTATGAATCACTCAATCAATACGCAATTTACAATTTATACACAATAAAATGTATTAGTTTTTACGCTTTTTTGAAAAATAGTTGGATATTTACCTTAGAAACCATAACCTTAATATTTTTAAAAAAAAATTCATTCTTGGAATGAATTTAATCAAGTTATTATTTATGAAGAAAACTATATGCTTGTGCAGGGGTAGATACTGTCGCAAAAATTTTTTGGTATAAAAAAAATACAAAAAATGTTACACTGCTGAATAAAATTGATTCAGAGATGACTATTAAGTTAACATTCATAACCTAAAGCTTATTTATCTGATAAACAATAAGAGACGCTTTCTTACTTAATACATTCTTAATTCTAATCCATAAAGTAATCTACGTTATGAAAAATTTTTCAAGTAAAAACAATAACCATAAAAAAATTAATTAAAATTAAAAAAAAATTAATAATATTGTAAACAAAATTGTTACAAATATTATAGAATTAAAAAATTTGGGGTTAACAATAATATTTCGAAAGGTCAAAGCACACATAGGAATCATAGGGAATGAGTTAGCGGATGCTGGAGCTAAGGGGGGGGGGGGGGGGGCAGGACAACAGCTTGGACTTTATTTACGAAAAATACCCCACGTCCTATATCAAAGAAAGGCTTGCTAGACAAACAGTGGCACGATAGGAAACAAATTGGGAAGAATCATCTAAAGGCCTCCTAACACAGGAATATTTTCCTAGTATCAAACAAAGATTATCCATGAAACATTTTCAAATTAACTATAAACTCTCCCAATACATGACAGGACATGGGCCATTTAAACAATACCTTAGCAGATTGAAACTAGCTCCTAGTCCATCATGCCCATGTAAGGCGGAGACACCCCAATCTCCTAGACACTTGGTGTACGATTGCTGTTTGAGGGAACCACAAAGACTGGCTCTCATACGTAAGGTCTTGGTGTATGGAGAGGAGTGGCCCGTTAGGCCTTCCTCATTAATTAAAAAAGTTTATTATAAGAAATTTGTAAAATTTTTGTACAGCATAGATATTTAAGAAAAAGATAATTAATTGTTGAATTATGAATGAATGTAAAATAAGTTAAAATAAGTATTTTGTAGTGTTAATGAAAGTATTGCGTATGTTAATGTCATGTTAATGAAGTATTACGTACAATTTGACGATGATACATATAATACACAGTGGAACATGCTGAAATAAAATACAAAATAAAAAAAAAAGCCATAAAAAAATTAATTGTTTAATTGTTTAACATGGGCCATTAGGAAAAAGTCATTCATCCATTGTCTATGTTTCAACATACTTCAAAAAATCAACACGATGAATTAATAAATAAAATAAAGAAAAAAATTAACTTTTATTTTATTAAAAAATAATTAAAAACTGTTAGTTGAATGGTTTTAATGGTATGAACGGAAAAAGAATAATTAAAAATTATAGAGTTGTTTTTATTCTGTTTATTGAATATGAATTTTAACTGGCAGGATCAAATTATAAAAATAGATTCTGTATCCTTCTCACTGTATTTTTTTTACTTGAAGGATTCTTGATAAAGCAGATTGTTTCGTTGATTAGAATTAAGGATGCATAAAGTAAGAAACGCGTCTTTTATTATTTACGAGATATTTGTAAACTAGTAGTAGTTTTAGCCTTGTATAACTTATTTGGTATTTAAGATTCAATATAAACAAAAAAAACATAGATAGATGAAAAGCCAGGAGGGATAAGAGAGGGAACCGAAGCGCACTATTGCCGAGATAGTTTGAGACCAACTCATAAAACAGTGGGGTTTGCTATCATCTCTTGATCCGTACACTTGGCTTCCTTCTCTTGTCTTTCTTGATGAAGAATCAAACAAAATATTTGCAATTATAAGTGTGTTTCTTTAGTTGATATTGAACTTTAGTTGTCCGTTTCGGATTGTTTTTGAACCTTCAATTATTATTCAGTATTTAATAATAATGTTTTCACATTATTGTTTTGTTTAAACTAACTATATCATTAAGATAAGATGCTACATACTATTTACTGAACAAGATTGGAAATAATAAATATTCAAAGTTGATTCAAAACTGGTATTAAACTGATATATAAAAGTTTCTTGTGCCATCAAATGCTCAAGGAAATGAACCCATTATTGTAAAGGACTCTCGAGTTTCTTATTTTTGTATTATGCACCATATTAGTAGCTAGTTCTTCTTTATCTATAGTGAAGTGCCAGTAATCTATCACTTAATTACGTATTTAATTGCTTTTCTTAAAGCTCAATAGTATTCTTTCTTTAATCAATATTTACCATACTCATAGAAGTACAAACGAGGGAGGCATTATTGTTCTAACAACATGGCCATGATATTTCAACTGTGGTCATAAAAACCCTGTGGTCACCCTCTGTTCATGGAGGTTAGTCAATATGTTTTTGAAGAATAGTTTTTAATAATTTTACAGGTGAAACCTAAAACGTCAATAGTCCTGCATATCAATATGTGGGGTCAATATCCCACATAGATGAGTAGATTTCAGTAGCTACGGTTTTCACTACTGAAAAAGCCTTCTTTCATATGAAGGAAATTTATATGAAAAATAATTTATCATTATAAAATCTAAAAATTAAAAAAAAATATAAAAAGTATTATGAATTTTCTATTATGAATGAAATCAAATCAAACAATCCTACATTTTAAGGAATTTAAAAAAATCCAAATCATCATTTATTTGATAAGAAAATGTAAATATGCGTGTTAAGACTGCAAATTTCAAATCCCTGGGAAAATTTCAATTTTAGTGTTTAAAAGTAATTGTCAATTGTCTCTTTAGCGTAAATAATTTTTTTATTAATACTGATTTCTAGTTTGTTTTCCCAATTAGAGTAATTTTTTTTCCGTTGTTTACTTTCAAAATATATTATGAGCACAATTTGCATGATTCTTAGAATAATAAACCACTATGCCGTAATACTTTGCAAAGACATGCCATAATTGGCTAGATATAACACGTAATTTCATATTTTTACTATGAGAATTTTCTGTATTTTTTGATTAAATAAGACTGTGCCTTCTAACATTGACTATAATTTTTAACCATCACTAAAAAAAACTACTGATTAAATAATATTTTAAAATACAATAGAAGCACAAAATTTAAGATAATATATTACATACTTGAGTTCTACCTGAAATAAATGAATTTGCAATATTTTACAGCTAGGTTAGGTTAGGTTAGGTTGCAGTGGCAGCCCCACAAGGGGACACACGTAGGCCGAGCCTTGGCCCTTTGTGATACCATTCTACAGTGGGAGTCCTAAATTTTGCCTAACTCAGTAGGGATCTTTAACGAGTACCTGACATTGTACAGGCTCGGGACCGACAGTTTAACGTCCTTCTCCGAGGGACGACGTGCTCAGATTTATTCACCTCCCGCGTGAATAAATCGAGAGGCTGGTGGGGATCGAACCCCGGTCCTATCAGTTCAGAGGCGAGCACATAACCACTGAGCTAGCCTGGCCCCCATTTTACAGCTGATAATATTTTATTTCATTCATTTGGCAGGTTTCTTTAAAATCATGCATTTGTGATTACAATGTATATTTAAATACACAGTTTTAGAACAAAATATAATGAAAAAACTAGGAGTAGTTCTTGAGATGTAGTTGAACGACCAGTCCTATAACATTTATAGATTACTTTTTTTCCAATAATTACGTACATACTGCTGGAAAGTTTAGTAAATAGAGTTAATATTTTACTGGCTCACACGAGATATTATTGAAGTAAAATCTTTTTACTCTACTCAAAAACTATAACCGACCTAAATATAAGATATAGTTGGGAGTATAGTTGGGTCTCTTTTAAAATACTTTTGGTCGATACTTAGAAAACTGATGTTCCTATAAGACCGATTACGTTACAGCTTCAACTTTATTTGAAGAAGTTTCTAATATGTTAAAAAGAAATAACTTCACCCCCAGATGTGAATTTATTTTATAACGTACTTACTTTATGTCAGAAACGTAAGTTACAAATTATGAATGTGATTTTTTTTTTCTTCGTAGGATGTGGAAAAATCTGTTCATCAGATCCCTTAGCAAGACGTCTTGCTTAGGGTATGTGGGGTTGGGGGTCCCGACCCACTAAAAAAGCACATCCTATTTCCTGGCAATACCCGACACGGAAACCGTTTGCACATTACTTCGTGCCGGTGCCTCAGTCCTCCTGAACAGGATTCACCTTCTTGTCCCCATTCGTTCAATCATTGCCCTTGCTTCACACCACTTTCGTTCTTCTTATGATGTAGAACCACCTCTACAAAGTTTGCAGCTTTTGACCAATTGTTTTCGTTTTGGAGCATCTCGTTTGTGAATGTGTTTTATAATCAGATGTTATATTATTGTGATTATAAATTACTGTTATTGTCACAGTAATAGCACTTAACTACCCGTATTCTCCTCATCATCTCAATTAACCACAAGTATAAAGTGTATTTCAGTAAGTGTCTACTGGTTTATTTAATACCACATTAATAGACAAAACTTCCAGCTCCTAATATATTTAATTTTTTTTTTTATAATACGAGTCGTTTTTCCATCAGTATGGTAAATAAAAAAAAATTATCGTTAAAAATATCTTTTTGAACTAATAAAACTATGTAGCTCTTTAAATATCAATCAAAATTAATTTGTTTCTTCATATGGTTCGTTTTATTTTAAAACTTCCAATTAACTAGTAAGTTTTTAACGCCTTCTTCAATATTGCTTAGCTGAAGAATCATTCTAGTTTACAATGTGGTCAATGGACATCAAATTACAATGTATTATTTTTCATAAGTTTTTTAGGCACTTAACCCAAAAAAATATGTTAAGATTTACAATCTATTGATGATGGGAAAGTAAACAGTGAGTAAATTTTATGATCTAACGGAATGGCTTGAACGTTTTTTATAATATAACTAAAGTACTCAATTTTTCTTCGTAATACTTAAATTCTTTCAATTAATCATTTTAGTGTAAAAAAAATTTAGTGACCAGTGATATATATTTTTAATTATACATATATATAATCAAACCACAATATGAAAAAAAGACTAAGATCTTTCAACCGTAAAAAGTGGTGTTAGTTTTTTCCCATTTCATATTGTGGTTTGATCATTGATTGTTATTTCATGTGTTTATGTAATATGATTTTCTGTTCATTTTTAATCTTATCTAAAAAAATCTAACAAAAATAATCAAGAGAAAGTAGGCAGGCATTTAATCTCACATGTATAAATGAAGGACTGTTCCCTAAATATAGGAATTTCAAACTATATATATATAGGTGTATAATGTAATCGGGATTCGGTCAATTTTCCAGGATCAAAATCAAACTCTCAATGCCAACGTTTCGGTTTTATTTAAAACCTTTTTCATAGGCCTACAAACAAAGGATGATAAGAAATCATATATAAACATCAACATATAACTAACATCAAAATGGAACATTACAGTTGTGAAAAAACAAAAATATATATACAAGTAGAAGTAATAGAAGAACAATAAACATTTTTATGAACTTACAGAAGTCAGAATTTTTGAATTAGAAAAATGATGAAATTTACATTATATAAAATGAAGTAACAATAGATAGTTAGTGAACTAACATCTTAACTGGTCAAAAACTTGGACCAGACTAACTGATTACAATTACATGTAAACCGAAACACTGTTCACTCAAAGAACACAAAAAGGAACTAAGGAAATTAAATTTCACTAAAATCAACTTAACACTCCTGAATAAATAGTGTTCAAATTGGTAATGTCACTTCTATGATTAACTGAACTTAGATCTTTTTTAATATATAGCATTTCGAGGGTCTTTCTTCTTTGCTCATCCTGTTCTTTATCTACTATAATTGCTTCTTCAAAATCGAACATGTGACCTTCGTTTAAGGCATGGAATGCTAAAGCAGTGGCGTTACTTTTATTAGTTCTTATTGAATAAGAATGTTGATAAAGTCTTTCTTTTAAAAAACGACTTGTTTCTCCGTAATAACGCTTGTCGCAGTCTTTACATTTGATCGCATAAATGAGGTTACTTTGTAACTCCTTTGGTATTTTTTGTTTCAAATTTGAAAATAAAGACTTGACTTTTCTTTTGTTATAAAATGCCAATGTAACTTCAGGTACATTTCGTTTGAAAACTTTTCTAATTGATTGTGATAAGCCCTCAACATACGGAAATTTGAAATACTTTTTATTTAAAACTTCAAGTTCAGCATGATTTTGATTGGAATGTTCTGGTTGTTCTCTTGTATATTTAAACCAATAACGTTCAATTAAGTTGTTTGGATAACAATTTTTCTGCAACAATGACTTTACCCTTTTCTTATTTTCTTTTAGAAAACATGGACTACTAATTTCAACAACCTTCTTAACTAAATTTTGAACGCAATTCAGTTTTTGGTTTATAGAATGAGAGGAGTGATAGTTCAGTATTCTTCCTGCACTGGTAGGCTTTCTATACCAATCCGTTAAAATAATGCCATTTTCACCTCTTATAACTTTTACATCTAAAAATGGCAGATTTCCGTCTTTTTCTATTTCATAGGTAAATTGTAGACGATTATGAAAAGAATTAAACGTATTTAATACATACTCTTCTTCTCCTCTTTCAATAATTAAAAATAAATCGTCTACATATAATTTAATAAATTTCACCTTCGTACCTAATTTATTAATACAGTCTTCTAATAACTCAATCATAACTATATTAGCAAGGATTGGTGAAATTGGAGATCCCATAGGTAGTCCAAATTTTTGTTTATAAATAATATCATCAAAGGTGAAATACCTTGCTTCACATATAAGATCTAGTATGGATAGGAAAACCTTCTTTGACATTCCAACCTGTGATTTTATCTTATTCCATTGCTTATTTACTAAATTAAATGCTAAATCCAAAGGAATGTTAGTGAATAATGATTGAACATCTAGTGAAATCATAATTACATTATCAGTTAGCACTTGGTTTGACAGCGCTTGTTTGAATTCTGAAGAATTTTTTACGTTCAACTCATTTTTGCTTGTAATATAGCTAAGATATTTTTCCATATATTTAGAAAGTTCGTAAGTTGGACTACCGATGAATGATACAATAGGACGGAGAGGAAAGCCTTGCTTGTGTACTTTTACTAACCCATATATTCTTGGTGCTATTCCATTATAAGATTTCAAAATTGATGCTTGACGTAGATCAATGCATAGTGTCTTCTTTAATTCATCAACAATCTTATTTACTTTATTACGTAAAGTTGATGAAGGATCTCTTCTTGTGATTGAGTATGTATCATTATCTTCCAATAGAGTTTTCATCTTTGCTTTATACTCTGCTTCTTTCATTATCACTGTATTACCAGATTTGTCACTTTTGCAAACCACAATGTCCTTATGCTCTTTCAGAAATTTACAAGTTTTCTTGTAGCAACGTTCTACACAAGCATTCTGTCTTTTCATACGGTTTGATGAGTTATTTAATCTATTCCCGTGGTTTGTAATTATATTTACACATTGGCTTCTAATGACATCACTATTTTCCATGTTTACACATGAAAATATCTTTTCTAAGTCTCCTATTATGTCAAATGTAGGGATATCTTCTTTTTTACCAACTTCTATGGCAAACTTTTCTCCTAATGAAAGTAAATGGAGGCTATCCCTAGAATTTCAACATTAGTTAAATTTGTTATAGCCAACTCTCCAGAAAAATCAAAGAAACCTTTACCTTGTTTTAAATGCAGGTTATTCATCTTCTTTTGCAAATTTAATTTACTTTTATTAAATACAGATTCTTTGAGACTATTCATTGAACTAATATAGTTTCTTAAAATCATATCTGGTAATTTAACTCTTGCAAATTCTATACAATCACTAATATGTCTGTTAACACTATTAATACGCCAGATGGTAACTTTAATTTCAATATTCAAAACACCTTGTTTAAAACGATTTAACACTTTTTCCATTTCTCTATGAAAAGGGCTATCACTCACTACTAAATCTTGAACTGAATTCACATAATCACTAATATGTTTTGGAAACAAACAGTCACTTCTACATTTTAACAAGAAAATTCTTCTACTTGATTGTCTAGCTAATTTCGCTGTGTAACATCTCCATTTCTTCAAACATTCACTCACATCTTCTCCATATACTCTTCTTATCTCCTCATAAAAACCCATAGTTGTATTTATATAAACCCAATAATATAACAAATTCAATAATATATCAACCGTTGGATAGAATAGGTGTATAATGTAATCGGGATTCGGTCAATTTTCCAGGATCAAAATCAAACTCTCAATGCCAACGTTTCGGTTTTATTTAAAACCTTTTTCATAGGCCTACAAACAAAGGATGATAAGAAATCATATATAAACATCAACATATAACTAACATCAAAATGGAACATTACAGTTGTGAAAAAAACAAAAATATATATACAAGTAGAAGTAATAGAAGAACAATAAACATTTTTATGAACTTACAGAAGTCAGAATTTTTGAATTAGAAAAATGATGAAATTTACATTATATAAAATGAAGTAACAATAGATAGTTAGTGAACTAACATCTTAACTGGTCAAAAACTTGGACCAGACTAACTGATTACAATTACATGTAAACCGAAACACTGTTCACTCAAAGAACACAAAAAGGAACTAAGGAAATTAAATTTCACTAAAATCAACTTAACACTCCTGAATAAATAGTGTTCAAATTGGTAATGTCACTTCTATGATTAACTGAACTTAGATCTTTTTTAATATATAGCATTTCGAGGGTCTTTCTTCTTTGCTCATCCTGTTCTTTATCTACTATAATTGCTTCTTCAAAATCGAAACATGTGACCTTCGTTTAAGGCATGGAATGCTAAAGCAGTGGCGTTACTTTTATTAGTTCTTATTGAATAAGAATGTTGATAAAGTCTTTCTTTTAAAAAACGACTTGTTTCTCCGTAATAACGCTTGTCGCAGTCTTTACATTTGATCGCAATGGTAATGGGATCGGTGTATAGGACCTTTCATTTTATTCGAAATATATATATATATATATATATATATATATATATAATAAATCAAAATATTAAAACGGTCCAAACCGGACAGATATATAAATGAAAAAAGACAACAAATAGAAGAAGCGAGAAAACTTACTGGGTCGACCCAGTAAGTTTTCTCGCTTCTTCTATTTGTTGTCTTTTTTCATTTATATATATATATATATATATATATATATCTGAATTCATAAGTCAAAAACCCATTCTAAAGATTTGTAATACTAAAACTTTAGCAACCTGGAACTTGTCGGAAGAAGCTTAGATCAAAGGAGGACTATTTTTATGTTGAGTTATTGATAGTTAATACAAAATTTATATTTTTCCTATCGAATATACTAATGTTAGTGTAGTCTTAGGTACTAGGTTTGATAATTTTTTTTTTAAGCAATCCTCTAAGTGATACAACATTAACATTTTTTTAGTACGACGATTTTTAAATCGTCTGATACCGGTACACCAGTGTATGAATAGTATTATTTTAATAAGAAATCAATTGTTTCTGTCGTTAGTAAGTTATTCGCATTAGCTATATTCGTAAATTGTTTTTCATAAGTAGCGTGTCTAATGCATAAGGAATTTATTAGCATGTCCCGGTTCAAGGTCTATAATAGAAATCTTAGACGCAACCTCACACTCAGATTGCATATTCGGTTTCTTTTTTATTTCAAATTGACTAAAAGTGATGTTATATTGTTTATATAAATTCCTGTCTACTAATAACGTAACATCATAACTGATAGAATAATTTGATAAGATATGCACTTGTGCATTATTGGAATGGTTTAATGTCACATTTGCGTCAATGTATTCCTACATCATTACTTTAGAGCCGACACTTCAAAACGTAACTCCTTATTACAATCAAAGGGTTCCTATTTGAATGAAGTTACTTCTTCTCATTAAAGATAAATCATTCTAACGTAGTGCAATCAGTTATTATGTGGTATTTACTCAATGTAGGGTAAAAAGCTAATGAAATGGTCTCCACATATGGGGTGCAATCAGTTATTATGTGTTATTTACTCATTGTAGGGTAAAAAGCTAATAAAATGGTCTCCACATATGTGGTGCAATCAGTTATTATGTGGTATTTACTCAGTTTAGGATAAAAAAACTAATGAAATGGTCTCAACATATGTGGTGCAATCAATTATTATGTGGTATTTACTCATTGTAGGTAAAAAGCTAATGAAATGGTCTCCACATATGTAGTGCAATCAGTTATTATGTGGTATTTACTCAATGTAGGGTAAAAAGCTAATGAAATGGTCTCCACATATGTGGTGCAATCAGCTATTGTGTGGTATTTACTCATTGTAGGGTAAAAAGCTAATGAAATGGTTTCAATATACTCGTATGTGGTGCAATCAGTTATTATGTGTTATTTACTCATTGTAGGGTAAAAAGCTAATGAAATGGTTTCAATATATGTGGTGCAATCAGTTATTATGTGTTATTTACCCATTGTAAGGTAAAAAGCTAATGAAATAGTCTCAACATATGTGGTGCAATCAGTTATTATGTGGTATTTACTCATTGTAGGGTAAAAAGCTAATGAAATGGTCTCCACATATGTGGTACCCAGCAGTTATTATGTGGTATTTACTCATTTTAAGGTAAAAAGCTAATGAAATGGTCTCCACATATGTGGTGCAATCAGTTATTATGTGGTATTTACTAATTGTAAGGTAAAAAGCTAATGAAATGTTCTCAACATATGTGGTGCAATCAGTTATTATGTGGTATATACTCATTGTAAGGTAAAAGGCTATTGAAATGGTCTCCACATATGTGGTACCAAGCAGCTATTATGTGGTGTTTACTCACTGTAGGATTAAAAGCTAAAGAAATGGTCTCCACATATGTGGTGCAATCAGCTATTGTGTAGTATTTACTCATTGTAAGGTAAAAAACTAATGAAATGGTCTCCACATATGATGTAGACTGACATAAATATACAAATTTTACATAGAAATAATAAATTCGTGAAATAACTATTTTAGAAGGGTATGAAATTAACAAATTAGTGCGCGATGATTCTTCTACTTGCCTCAATGAACAAATTCCCAAGTGTACAACTTTTTATTTATTTATATATATATATATATATATATATATATATAATAAAAAAGGAAAAAAAGTTCTATTTTCTCCTTATTCCTATATTTGTATGTTGTTATATATTCCTATAACGTCTTGGTTGTATGTCGTTATAGTTCTCTGTGCTATATTTTCAATATGTTTCCTACACTTAGTCCTAGAGCAAATGTAAAAGCCCAGCCTAACCTTTAGGACAAAAAAAAAAACAATGAAATGTACCTGCCTTCTAATATGAAACAGATGTACCCCATACCCTCACCCACGTCCATCCTATTCCCAGTCAGTTGTACCACATAAACTCACCCTTAAGTTCGTATTCTCTTCCTTATTTTATTTTTATTTTTATTTTGTACTATATTTACTTTATACTACAGAAAACTCTCTGGTGTCATTGTATTTTTTAGTTAATGCCTGAGGAAGAACACTACGTGTTCGAAACGCATTGTTATACCATTAAATTTGTATATGTGGAGACTACATGTAGCTTTTTACCCTACAAAGATAAATCAATTCTTGAGTCTATCAACTCCTTCATTTCTTAACCTCATACATGTACACTCAGTGTCACCTTGTCTGATTTATTTGCATTTTGGTATTTACCTCTCAATAAAGTAACTATTTTGAGGAATATTTTTCATTTGACAATATTTAATCATTTAAACTTAGATCAATCAGTAATCAAAACTGTACTTTAATTAGCATGATTAGTTAAAATATAATCATGCTAGCTCCTATACAAATATTATCATCACTAATATTATAATTAGGAATGAATTATAATCATATAGCAGGTGTTACAGTCATACCTCATAAACAGCAGTACATCGCTGTTATCTTCTACTACTGTACGACTAATAGTATACAAGTTCTATTACTAGTTGTTCTTCCAAGAAGATGGATTAGGCTGTTTGTAAAGAACATAAAATTAAAGATATGAATAGCTCCTTTTTAGAATAAACTTTTCGACATTTCCAATATTTATATATTTCTTATTAGAAACAATTTTAATTACATTAAAAAATATTCCTGCCACAGAATATTATTAATTATTGTTTTAATTTTTTTTAAGTAGCTGTATACATTTTTTCATTATTTTTTTTTGTCCTTGAGAAACGGGTTAGAAAGCTCTTTAGTAAAGGGTATTGTAGGTCTGGCCCTTCTTTTCTCTATTGCATAAAATGCCATGTTTTGTTTGCTTTTAATGAGGAATATTAAATGCAGTTGGCATTTGGAAAATTGGTTAAACTATATTCTTGTTTGAATACCTATAGTGTTGACCATCAGGTTATATTTTTCAGCTCATCCCCCTCATTTATTGTGTTTTAAAACAGTGGGAATATCTCAGTTCGGTATTATATTGTTCAAAGCACTGTCTGTTGCAAAAGCCTTGATTTATCTTTGGAATAACTGCTACATTGTTTTTTTTTTTATTGTTTAACCAATCTCCGAGAGGGTGATAACGTCAGCCGTTTACCCGCTCTTTGTTTCATCAGTGATTCTACAAATTCTACATTGGGAGTCCTAAATTTTGCCTAACTGAAATGCATTTTGAATAGGGATCATTAAAGATTACCTGACATCGGACAGGCTCGGGGCCGACGGCGTAACTCTCCGAGGGACGATATCCTCAGATTTATTCATCTCCCACGTAAATAAATCGAGGGCCAGATGGCAATGAAACCAGAACTACAACTGCTAATTAACTATATTAAAAGCAATATAACATTATCATTATTATTAAGTAAGGTTTAGTTTGTGTTAATTTATGTGTTGTTGTTGGTACCCTTAAATAATATTGAAACATCATTCCTCATATAAAATTATAAAATAAAACATTTAATTTTTCTTTATGTTTTATTCACAATATCTAAACCATTAATGACAATAATAAGAAAAAAATTATTAGTATAATTGCTCTATTACCCTATTTAGGTGTATATAAAATATCAAATATATTAATGAAAACAATAATGTATAACATATACCTTACATAGCTCTAGGAAATTCTTCAGTTGATGCAGTTATATTGTATAATAATATCAATGAAGATTGTAACAATAAAGCACTAATAATAATAAGTGATTTCATGATATAATGTTTTGTTTCATGTAAATTTAGCACAGATATACTGAAACAAATATTGAATTATAAAAATACAAATAAAATTGTCTAAAAAAAATATTTATCTGAAATAAATTATTGCTACATTAGTCGGTGTGTTAAAAATTAATTATTGTTACCGTCATATCTTGTGTAATCTTATAATGGTACTTCTTACCACGGATGTAATAACAATTATAATATTATTTACAATACTAAGGATAACAATAATGTTATTACTATAATAATGATATGACTAAGTAATATACAACTTAAGTATTTAATACATTACCGTGAATAAAGAAATTGTATTCTTTTTATTGCTTCAAATCGTAGAAAATACTGGTGTTTACAGGCTAAAGTTAATTTTTGCAAAAAAATTAGAAATTTCAATAATAAAGATAACTCTTCTTATCAAATATTCATGTGGGGATGCTTTGAGCAAATGTTAATATTTGGAAAAAGAAGATTTCGTTGTCGTGTTTGTATAAAGGTAAAAGTTTTGTAAAAGTCTTTGATTATTAAAAAAAACGGCATGTACGAGTATACATTTATATATAAAACATTAGCTGCTTTACCTTTTGACCTTCACTTGAAAATAGTGAGCATGGTGCAGAATAGATGTAAACTGCTTCAAGTCTTTTTTCAAACAATGTTTTCCAACTACATTAACTTATGTATTTTTTATAATGCTTAGCTTTTTAAAAGCTTAGTCTCTATGTACTTTAAGGTAATTTACAGCTTGAATTAGTAAATATAAAAAATTTTTAATTACTTCAAGTTTATATTTAAATTAATGATGTTTAGTCAGTTTGCATTAAGTCACTCCAAGTTATCTTTTTTATCTTTTTTGTAAAGTAAATATCATTTTATGTTTCTGTTTCAGTATACGTGTATACCCATCCTACACTGAACAATTTGCAATTGCTACTTCTTCTTTTTGCCCTTGAAATATTCTTAAGAGGAAGTAATTTTTCTAAAAAAAAGTAATTAGAGTGAAAGTAAAAGCGAAGAGAAAAAGAGTAAATTTTCACTAAATTATTATATTTTAGTGTTGATTTACTGTCACAATCTATATTTTGTATTCCATTGTATCTAATTTAGAGAGCATGATATTTCATTGTTCTTTAGTGAAACTAAACTGTTTGAATTCTCTACGACTTGGTTTCTCTGCCCGTTTACCTCGCAAGCAGTTAAACAGAGCTAGGGGTCGTTTTCGCTTGGCCGAACTCCAGTTCAAGTACTCAGCACATGCCCCTACTCCAGCCTGCTTGCTTCTGAATTAAGCTCCTCCTCCGCCCACTCTCAACTACCATTAGAGCTCCTACATCAAGTCCTGCCTTAATCCATCCTCTTTTCACTCGAATTTTCCATCCATCAAACTACATCTTTTTCTAAAACATGGTTTATAATTCCCAACTGTATTCCTTCTTATATATCGTTTACATCTATTATTACTAAAAAATTTTTTATTTAATTTAAATAATCATTTATTTTATGTGATTAAAACCAAAATCGTTCCTATATTTAAATTTAATATTAAAATTATCTGTTGTGCCCCATATTTTTTTTTTTTTTTTTTTTGGTAAGGAGGTGAAATGCATTTACGCACATAGTGCTGGGCTCCCAGATAAACCAAACTACCAACTAAAACACCCCCTTTTCTCCTAGGACCTAGCCCTGGAACTGAATATTATTGTTAACAATATATAATATAATAATAACGATATAATATTTGTCACAAGAAGTAAGAAAGTAAATAAAACAGAACAAGTTATTATAGCAGTTTATGTTTTAGAAACACAAATAGTGCTTGAAATATTTAATAATAGGAAAGAAGCAATGTGATTACTGATAATAAACTAAGTGATGCTAACCTTCTGAAAAGAAGAAATTAGCCACTGGCTGGTATTGTATATTTATTGAGAAGGATGTATAGTATTGGTCAAAACAAGAATAATTAAACAATGATTTGAATGGAACTCTATAATAAAATTTTGTTTGGTGAATCAAATATTCCTCCAGTCCATATCTTTTTTTTTTTTTATAAATAGCAAATCTAGCTCTCGGTAAGTCTTCTACATCAGTTAATATTATGTTTTTATTTTATATTTCTCCGAAAATAATAATGGAATCAATAATAATTAAGGTACTAATTAAACAATAATTCTAGCAAAATATAAAAATAATTGAAAAAAATCAGGAGTTTATAATAAAATCTAATTAAGTCAAATTCAATAACATTTTAACAAGTTAATTAAGAAAGTATTAAAATGATAGGTGCTATCATTAATCTTCGTTTCAAATCATATCACCGAAATAAAATAGAAATGAATTTAATATTAATTGCTTATGGCTTTGTTGTAACAAGTTAAATATTTATTCAACCTAATTCCAGACTACTGAAAAGGATATTTTGATCACTAGTTCTGACAGCAAATTGTGTGGTTAACTGGACGATGTGGATTACATTTAAAAAAAATTGCCTTTAATTGAGGATATTACAACAAAAATTTGGTGAAAAAGGCAAGGTTAATGTTATCTTACTGGTACTATTATCTGTTGAATTGAAATACCTTTAAAATTGTTATATTTATGGTATAAGGAGAAATTGTTTGCGTATTTACTGTTTGAATTTATCCAATACACCAACTGTAGCAAACAAATTTACGTTATTTCATTTTCAATTAAATGATATAACAGTAAATAAATATATAAACAATTAAAGGAGAAGATTCAACAACCTTAATAAACTAAGTTCGCAGAAAGAACACACATAGAAAGAACACATCACAAAAACTCACTACTTTGTTTTGACAAATAAATAAATTAACACCAGCCCACAGCAAAGTTGTCCGTAAATTGGTGCAGACCAGCTTTAAAGTCGTTAACGCAGAGGCTGCTGTGTACTTTAATGTAGCACACATGCACACACACACACACATACATACATATATATATATATATATAATATATATATATATATACATAATATACATATATATATATATAATATATATAATATATATATATATATATGATTAAACACAATAAGAATGGGAAAATAAGACTAAGATCTTTCAACCGTAACAAACGGTCTTCGTCAGAGTCAAAAAACCAGTTGGGTTGAAAGATCTTAGTCTTGTTTTCCCATTCTTATTGTGGTTTAATCATTGATTGTTGTTTCACGTGTTTATGTGAAATCTTTATATATATATATTATATATATATATATATAATTAAATGAAACGGTCCAAACGTACTATTAAATAAAAACCAATTAAAAAAAAGATAGCACACAGATAGACACAGGAATAACTCACTTCTATATATCGACCATCGTCGTCATCAGGAGGCGAAGAGTCCCGCAGGAAGGCAGACCAGCGTTTATTCCTGTGTCTATCTGTGTACTATCTTTTTTTAATTGGTATATATAATATATATATATATATATATATATATACATATATATGATCAAACCACATTATGAAAAGGGAAAAAAGACTAAGATTTTTCATCCGTAACAAGCGGTCTTCGTCAGAGTCAAAACCTAGCTCAGGTCTGACGAAGACAGCTTGTTATGGTTGAAAGGTCATAGTCTTGTTTTCCCATTTCTTATAGAGAGAGAGAGATAGATAGAGAGAGTGGGTGAGAGAGTGGGTAGAAGGATCATTAAAAGAAGAATTCGATTAGTTAAATGTGATGTTTATAGAAGTGGTCGTCCTCGGATATAGAGTTACTGTTAATTTCAGTTTTAGTGAAGGACTAATCAGAGATTGTTCGCATTGCTTGCAGAGATTTGGTGATTGATATTTCTTAACAACCACCTAGCTGACCGTTAATAGCTTACCATCTTGGACCTGTTCTCAGGGACACTATTCTTCTTGTGTTTCACTTTCTGCTTGCGTCCTATTTCATCCTTCCTTATTATCAAATTTTAACCCTCTTTGTCTTACTTTAAGGTCTAAATTAAAGTGAGTCATGATGAAACACTCTTGTCAAATCATTCTTCTCAGTGAGTATATTTCAATTAACTGAAGAGAACATTTCTTAATAAATCAGTGATTAAAATTATGATTTATGTAATACCATTTGTCATAACAAACTATGTTCAATCAATATAACATTGACGCACACAAGTCGAACATTGACCCTTTGTTAGACCACAGACTAATAATTGATTCTAGAGTAGGATATAAGGATCTATTTAATGAGTTCCTTACATCGTATAGGCTCGGCACCGAAGCCTCAACTTCCTCTCCATGAGACAAGGTGTTCTGATTTATTTACCTTCCATGTGAATAAATCGAGGGACAGAGTGGGTATTGAACCCCGGACCTACAAGCCTAGAGCATGTTGCCACTGGTCTCATCATGACCCTCTTCTATTAATACAAATACCAAATATGTATGATTATTTGAATATTAAATGCGCTACCATATGTCATTTAGCTATAAATACTTAATTGTTTATTTAATAACTATCTTTCTTATAACTGTGTTAAGCGTTACGTTTTTTTGACCCGACTAATCAATAGAAAATATTTACGTTTGTTTCTAATAATTCATATAATAAATTATAATATTCACTTTACAACTTCGACGATAAAGGATTAATCTTTGAATTTTATTTCAAAGTAGTTCTTGTTTAATTCATTTGCATTTGCTGTTAACTAAACAAATTTCTTTCAAAAACTAATCCATTTGTACAGAAATAACATGGAAAATATTGTATAACTTTTTCTTTCACATTTAAACTGTGTGTGTTATATATGTAAATTTTCTTAAGGAATAAGCATATTTTAGTACCATAGTAGTTTCCAAAATTACCAAGAATAACTTTTTAATAATTTAATATTTGTTATATAGTATAATCGTATGCTAGAGGTGAAATGGTGTAATCAATTGAAGATGTCCATCTTCAAATAGGTCTTCCACTTATGGGTAGAGAAGAATCTTCTTCTATTAGCTTCTATTATATGGGCGCAGTCCGAAACCGGCAACAAACATCAACTATATCATAGGAGCAATGACAGTAAAATCATCTCGTAATGTAAGTTACAAAGGTATATCAGGCTATCTTATTTCAATAAATCGAATGATGTTATCATTTTCGAGAACTATAACATCATCAATTGCATTGTGCTAATTAAATCGTTTATATTTTTAATAATGAGGAAAAATACATTAATTCTTCACTACAATGATTTTATTATATAATACGTTCCAAACAATTACTGTTCATCTTCAGGTACATCTCTGCCTGAGTAAGGAGGTGATAAGTGGGAGATTGAGAGACACTCAAGACCGCCTTAATGAGGTAAATTTATCTTATTATGTACTGTAAGTGCTCGAAACGCGTTGTAAAATAAAATCCTTACAAGTTACGGCATTCATTCAAAGGGATTTTATGGCTATTGGCATGAATGGCCTTGGGAGAATGAGATTGGTTGTTGACGGAAGCTCTATGATCTTTGTGAATGCTTGGACCTGCGTAGAACAAATCACGTTTTGTACACTCCAAATAGTAGACACAGTTTCTGGCAGTATAAGAGCACCTCTGACACGACCAAAATTGTCAATGATTGTAAGAATAAAAATAGCAAAATTGAAATATATTACTGAATAAAGTAATCTACGTAATAACCAGCATGTCAAATATACTCAAAAATTTTCTATTAAAATTGTGGGATTAATTTGATTGCTACGAATAAAAAAAAAACCACAAATAAGAATCACCATAAAAAAATAAATCCAATTCATTTTGAAATTTAAAGATGAATACAAAAAGTGCAATCCAAAGTAATTAGACTTTTCGTGATGCTAGTCATATTTTTATATTACAATAAGTTTTGTCTACCAGAGGTAAAAAAAACACCAAGATGAAGAAGTAAATAAAAGGACTCTCACAAGAGAAACGTGAATACTGATATAACAAAAAGAAAAAGCACCAGACTAGAAAAAAAAGTAAATAATAGAAGTCGTTTTAATAATTAAAAAAACGACCAATTTTAAAATCTTAAATGAGAAAATACGGATAGATTTTCCAAGCTGTACAATAAACTTTTGGAAGTTATCAGAAAAGCAGAGAGAGAGTGAATGTTAGATTCTTAGTCTAACCAAAGGAATAAAAACTACTACAGTGAAAATGACTTTTTTTTATTTATGTTGTTTATTTATTTAAAACAAAAAACAGAGTACACTATGGATGATTCTTATATTAACTGTTTGAATATGAAGTTAAAAGTAAATCTAAACATGCAATTATTCAAATTTTGAGATACATCTAAAAAAAAGAATTAATTTAAAGTATAAAATACTGTATCACACCAAATATTAACAGAAATGAAAGTTACATTTTATTATTGTACTCTCTTCGTGATCTAAATACTGAAGATAAATAACTTATTTGTTTTTGGTTTGTTATTCCAATGCTAAAAGCAAAATATATTAGAACTGGAAAAAACAACTTTCAAAACTTAGATAAGATTTATTTTAATCGAAAAAAAATGCATGTATACTTTATCTTTGTATTATATATTTTCTGTAAACCTAATTTAACACGGCATAAATATTTAAAGTTTTTTTTTAATAAAAATATTACGATATGGGATGGCTACAGAGCAATTTAAAGAGTTAAAAACGTTAAAAACATCGACCTGCTCTGCTTTGTTCCATATAGTGACCGAAAGGCTAAATGGTATAGGGGAATAAATCAAAACAGGCTAATGATTAATTTCACGATTAATCTTTGTTTTCAACAATTTTTCAAAACAATTTGTTTTTAACAAGTTGACAAAAATCACGTGATTCATATTCAGTCGAGGCCATTCTGTACTGACATGAAGGGCCTACTTTGAAGCAAGTTACAGAGAACTAGATACTTGTAAAACATGCTTGTACTGACAAGAAAGAACGTGAGATTCATACGTTAATATTAGTAATGCAATGAAGTGACATTGTTGAAAATCAATTTTAAAATATTAATAAAATATACATGTTTATATTTCAAAAGATATTTGGATATACTATGTAAGATTAAATGAGTTGTAAAATTATTTAGAGTAACTATGTTCATAAATGTATTATCATTGACTGACTTTACTAAAAATTAACATATAAATTATCCTTGTCGCGGAAAAAAATTGTCTTTAGCTTTCAGGATACATTACGTCAAAACGGGAACTGGATTGGGTTTTTTTAAATTCACTATACAATTTAAGCAACTATTCTTTTTAATTTTTAATTTTTAATTTTTAATTTTTTTAAGAGGCATTATAACACTAAATTACAACTATTTGATTCAAAAATAACCAATCCTGAGATTTTTTAAGTTATATTTGTTAATATTTCACAAAAAAAAGTAATTTTTGAAAAACTTATTTCAGAAAAAAAAAAGATTCAGTACTGAGTATAGTTTGAATTTAAAGGTAGAATTCAAACTATATTGGAAATATTGTTTGATATATTGAATATAATTAATGATTTGATATTTGAATATTCTTTTATTCTAGGAAACAGGAAATTTATACTAATTCAGAAGAAACTACGCAGTAATTATATTATTAAAGGATTAATTATTTATGAAGTCCTTTTCGACAATAGGTGCTTTGCGAGGTCAACATGAAATGTATTCCACAGCTCTGGCATTAAAGGTACTGCCACCTGTCAGACGCAGATTAGTCATACTGGATCCTCTGTTTGTTGACAGCTTAATAAAGTTTAATCCACTTTGAAAATTCAGAATTTGGCCGCAATTAAATTTTCTGTAAATAAATCCATTGCTATAAATTCTGTAACTCAACTGAAACATTTTTTTTATTTAATTTCAGTGACCGTTTTTTATTATTTTAGTTAATTATTATAACACCTAATTGGTATGTCTGATTAAAAATGGGTGAAATTATTCATAGTACGATTCCATTTAATCATAGTACTTAAGTAATGAAAACAATTATAAGTAACACTAGCGTTAATTGCACTTTAATGAAATGTAAACTTTTAGTTTAAGAATATATGAATCAGAAAAAAATTAAGGGATAGCAAAAAAAATTTGATATTCATCTTGCCCATAAAAATATTCTTTCAAAAAGATAATTTAATTAAATAAAATATGTATTCAATACAGTTTGATGAGTTGTCAGTCATTTATTGCAAGGTTTTGGTTTTCAATTATATACTTAATTAGTTTTGAATATGATTTGATTAAATCGATAAAAATATAATGGAAAAACAGCAAAGTTAATAAAAAATTAAATGCAAGTGAGCTTGGGTAATTGGATTTGAAATGAAATGTATTTGACTCGGTGCGTCAATGGATAATGTAGCATTTACTCGTATATCTTTTGTATAGGCAGATCAATTTCTACGCTTCTTTTTATATATAAAACTTATGTATTTCGACATTTGAATGCCCATAGACATATTAATTTAATTAATGATTACATATAACATTTGTTTTATATTTTTATATATTTGAAATATTATATTTATAATTTTACAAAAATTATGTGATTATTTATGCATTTTTATAATTATTATATTAACTTTACAGAGCAAAACTGTTACTATAAATTTATCAAATTCTAAAATCTGATGTGATTTGTATTGAGCTTTACTCTGACTGAGCCCATCATCAGATACTTCCGAGTCTATCAAACCAACGACCGACGAATATATCCGCGCACTGTAGTACAAGTCGTCACCAGCAGTTCCAGACCAGAGGCCTTCTACTGCTTGATTACTGTGCTTGTATTGTCAGTAACTCATGTCGGTTATTAAGTTCGCCTGTACAGTAATGACGTTTTATTTGTGGTTATGTGATCTTATTATTCATAGTTTTCAGTAGTGAAAACTGTTCTTAGTCAGAAGTTGGAAATAAAATAGTCATCAGTCTGTTTAAGTAAGTTGTGTATGTTAATGTTGTCATCCTATAGATTTCTTCTCATGCACTATGGCAAAAACATGATCAACATTAAAGACAATCAATTAATTTATTTATATATTTAAAACTGGTTGTATCTATTTGTCAACTATTACATAAATGTAACGATATTACGGGTCTAACTCACAACTCTAGGCAAATAATACAATTTATATTATTAATATGGCAAACCGTCATAACTGTTGGAGTCGTTGGAGCGCTTTCGGACGTTGTCCATCTTCAATCGCAACTAACCTAGGTAGGTAGGTAGGTTAGTTGCGATTGAAGATGGACAACGTCCGAAAGCGCTCCAACGACTACAAGATCATCGTAAGAGGTATGACGGTTTACCATATTAATAATATAAATCATACTAACCTCCGAGGTAATAATAATATAGAAATGATACAATTTTGCTACCTTTTGAGTGTAATGTTCTTCTTTCAGTATTACAAATATACAATAATAAATGAAATGTTTACAGAACTTTATCTAAAGACTTTATCTTAAGATGAGGCTTCCTCACTAAGAAACCTAAACTACTTAAACATAAAACGAAAATATAAAAAAATAACAGACCCTAAAATTATACTTTTTCCTTTTTTAAATCTGACCATTGGTGATGATGAAAAACGGATTATAGTTAAAAATTTTAGTTAAATAAAATTAATAGACTGTGTGCTCCCACATTTTTTTTGTTTCACTTGTTTCTGAAAGTCATATTCTTAATCGTTGCTATCAATTTTTTAAGGAATTTTTGCTTATTAATTTTACTGATATAAGCATAGATACAACGTGGAAAACCATTCATGTAAAGCTTTGCAGTCCGAATTAATGACAATTTTTAGGTTTATTAATAGTACACATAAACAGTGAGTGCATGTTAAAGTAATAAAAACAAAGCACGAACATAACTTTGTATTTTACATATTAGCACTTTCTTATTAGTTTTATATTTATTCAATATATGGCACATTTCAAATTTAAATGCTTTATCATTTGGTCACTTATATGTTGTGTATAATATATAAGTGACCAAATGACATAAAATTATATACATATATAATGTACAATATAAAAAATGAAACAGTCTATCATGAAAACTTCTAAAACATCTAAACGAAAAGAACAGGGAAAAAAACAACAAAACAAACTTCAATATTTTGACCTCTTCCTGATAATGATAAGAAAAATTAGAAAAGTTTTTGACGACCATTACTTCATCTTATTGTGTTAATACACAATTCGAAATATTGAAGTGATTTTTTGTGTACTTTTCTTATATAGAAATATAGAGGAAATCTTCACGAAATGATCCACAAAGGACAACAAACTTTTTAAAGAAAATTATACATACACTGTAAATAGGAAAACAGATTTACTGTAGAAAAGTAGACTTGATATATATATATATATATAACTTAAAATAACCTGTGACACATAAAAGGAAACGTAACAATAAGATTCACTTTTCAATATGTCGACCGTCATGATGGTCGTCATCAGGAGAAGAACTATATTAATAGAGGAATGACAGTCAACTGCAGAACTCTCTCTTTGGAGAGCTAAGATAGTGCTCCCGGGAAGGGAAACATATAAAAAAAAGAGAGGAGTCCAGAAGAAAGAAATATAAAGAAGAATAAAAGGAAAAAAAGCTGAAAAATAAAAAAAATATATAATAAAAATTATTAAAAAAATGAAATTATTCAATTAAAACAAATGATAAAAAAACATACAAACAATAAGCTATACACACACACACACACACACATATATATATATATATATATATATATATATATATATATATATACACGAGTTCGAGATTAACAAAGAGCAACACACAAAGTAGGGAAACACACTTACAGACTCAAATTTTCGGGTAATCCGTCTTCAGGAGAAAAGAGAATGGGAGACCAAGCACGTTGTAGACGCAAGGGCAAGTAACCTGTTATATATATATATATATATATATATATATATATATATATATATATTCTAATGTAGTGCAATCAGTTATTATGTGGTATTTACTCATTGTAGGGTAAAAATCTAATGAAATGGTCTCCACATATAAACATTTAATGATGTAAACAACGCGTTTCGAACACTACGTGTTCGAAACGCGTTGTTTATATCATTAAATGTTTATATGTGGAGACCATTTCAATAGATTTTTACCCTACAATATATATATATATATATATATATATATATATATATATATATATATATTTAGTTTCATTTCTTTCTGAAAGTCATATTATAATCTGAATCTATTATTTATATTTATTTATAATCTACTATTTATATTTAGTTCCACTTTTTTCTGAACGTCATATTATAATCTTAATCTTTTCCGTCAGTTTTGTAGGGATTTTTTCTTCTATCTTTTACTGATATAAGTGTAGACACAGGATTTGATATATATATATGTATAATAACAAATTGGATTAAGGAAAGAAATTATTTATATGGATATTTTATATTATTATTCACCCCACATTTGAACTCTGACTATCTTTTTATTTTGAAAGCTGAGATTATATTTGATATAGTGGCAATTAATTTTGAAATGTGAATGTGATAAGAAGTAAGTTTGTTTATGCATTAAATAGAGATAATTAATTGCATGTTGTAGCTGGCAGAGGTTGGGTTTATCTATTGAAAGGCTAGCTCTGAGCAGAAGGACTGAAATATGGGCGTGTGATGGGGCAGGATTAGATAAAAGAGGCAAGGGTTGCAGTTGTTTCGGAATGCAATACAGTAGGAATGAAAACGTGACTGGGAAGTGTTATGGGAAGCAGATCGTGAGAGGTGGAAATGAGCCAAGGTCTGAGAGACGACGAAACGAAAATGCTGTCAAATCGAACCATGACTTCATCTATAGTAGAAATATTGGCCTATACATGAAGGGATTCACTGTCATGGAAGGCTCTATATTCATCATGTAAAAGGGTGTAAATATAATATTTTAACTAAGCATAAACACATACTCAATACTATCCACAATGAAAACATCGGCTCCCCTATGCAAGGTTTTTATACCTGAAACTTTATTGTGAAGGTGTGCACAGTTAACTGCAGACTGTAAAGATTCCAAACTGGCATTTATCATACTTCTTGTCACCTTTATCCATTGATATAAAAAAGACGTCTCAACAAAGTATTCGCCAATGAATTTGAAATGTTTTTCTTTAATATTACATTTATCTTAGTCCACGACATATTACATCATACATATATATTTATAACAAAAAAAACATAAATGAAATATAAATCAACGTCTAGACTACAATAAGAAATAAGAAATATGACAGTTCAAATATGACAGAATTTCAACTCTGTTCAGCTTTGACTCTGATGAAGACCGCTTGTTGAAAGATTGTAGTATGGTTGGAAGATTTTAGTCTTTTTCTCATTTCTTATTGTAGTTAGGACGTTGATATAAATTTTGTTAAGCAATTTAATTGTAAAATTATATTTCCAATGCGTAATTAATTGGTAATATACAACTCCTCGTTTGTGACATTGATCGAAATGTTTCCATAGACACCAGAATAATCTAAACATCTAAAAATAGATGTGAGTAACCATTTATCATATGTAACCAATAAAACATATACATGCTTAAAATATGTAAGCAATATGAAACGTATAAATGATTTTTCGGTTTATGGAATATGTAGCTTGTACACTGTGGAAACAGTACATACGAAAAAAAATACCAGAAATATATAAAATGCTAGAAGTCATTTGAGGCATATTTGAAGTATTCCCACATATTTAAAATTTCTCAGTCCATCTGACCTTTCTAAATATTTTGACGAATATTCTCTAGAAAATTTACTGTTGCATATATAACATGTCATACTCTCTAGAAAATTTTTCTTAGAACATTTGATAAGAATAAATTAAAGTTAAATAGTTAGATGTACTGGAGTCACAAGAATATTTCTTTATATTTAAAAAACAAGAAGAAAGCAGCTTCATAGTGAAAATCATGATGAATAACTCCTTCAACTAGAGTGGTAGTCCAGTGCTAGATACACCGAGTAGAGGTAAAATCGGGCCTCAAAAATCCTTCCGGACCGATCCAGGCATGCGGGTATTAAAGCCCGAACCAGCCCGAGCAAGATCGGGGTTGGTATATATTGGAGTTTATTCAAATCCCGGTCATCTGTTTCATCCAAATTATTTATATTATAACAAGTATTACTTAGTGTAATAAGCATACACAGTTTAGTTTATATTTATATTATAAATTTAATTTATATTTATTAAAAAGAAAGTTAGATAGAGAGAAGCCCGGTCCTGACTCGAATATAATAATTGACATTTTGTTCAACGCCATTTGGTCAAATATCGGACCAGGCAGGCTAAGACTGAGGCTCATGCTTAATATCTTACCTCCAACACAGAGATAGTGAAGGAATAAAATATAGTGTAACGATAAATAAGAGTGAATAAAGCGTAACAGATCAACTATAACTAGATTTAGAAATAAATATATTATTAACAAATATTCATCATGCTATTATATCTTGACTAAAATGTTCATATTTTCGTTGAATTTTTATTTTTTAGGGTTTTTTGTAAATAAACTTCTTTGTACTAACGTTTGACGTATTTACGTTCTCTTTAATGCTCACAATAAGTACTATTTTTATACAATAAGTACTACTCTATAACATTTAAGCATGCATTTATCATATTAACAATGCTTCCTCATTCATGTTAAAACTACTGATATTAGTAATTTGTTTACCTGACAATGCAAATTATCTGTTTTTCTTCTTTTTCCTTTTTAATAATTGGTGTTAATATGAATTGTTTTATAACTACTTAACTACAATGCTTATTTTCATGTACTGGTTTTTATTGATTAGTTATAACTAGATATAAGTTTAAAAAAACCACTAACACTGCAAATTTTACAATTGAAACGAGCAAACCTGACTCCAATGCAACCTACAATCAACAAAACCCTGTACCTTAAATGAAATATAATATTCAAAAGTAGATATAAAAGGAATTCAGCTAAATTAACACTTATTATATTATTTAAAACAAATGAAAAAAGAAACAAAACTACTAATTTTCAATAATGTGTGTGTCAAGGAAGGACTGCTCCCAAAATTTACAAATATATATATAAATACATAATTGGGGAGTCATTCATTTTAAACGCTCCAATGAAATGAGCAAGATTCTGTGTTAATAATAAATATTACCATTAATCTATCAGTCCATCAAATATTTAACTTGCAAAATAGAAGTGACCCTTGTATACATATCATCTAACCCTGAAGAGAACATAATTATACATCAAAACATTAGCATAAAGGAGATTATTAAAAACTAACCAAAACTCTCAAAAAACAAATTCATCGAATCAATAATATAGAGTTATTTGTAAATATTTAGTCAGACAATTGTTCCAGAGCCAAGAAGCTAAGTATGTTTAACAGTTCGATTGTACTCAGACAACGACCAGTTGTTTCGATAGAATTATATTAGTCCGATTTATGAAATCCCTACGATAATGTAGATGTTAACTTTTCTTTCACGCCTAAACAATGAAAAAATTATATATATATATATTCAGGTAACTCACCACAAATTAAAGAAGATAGTCGCTCTAAGGCCTTTCGCTTTCACGTCGTCAGAGAGCAATCGAATACAAGTTGTAAGCAGGTTATGAATTTTGATTTAAAGAAGGAGTAAGATTGGCATCATTGACAGTATTTTTCTCTATAACTGTTGAAATAGTCTTGATTTGTTTGATAATTCCTTCAATTAGAAATTCATCTATTTTAAAATAATTGTGAGATACTAAAATAATTTAAAATAATTTGTGGTGAGTTACCTGAATATTTATATCACGTGTTATTGTGACAATTTTCTATATATATATATATATATATATATATATATATATATATATATATATTATATATATATATAATATATATTCAGGTAACTTACCACAAACGATTAAAGATAACCGCTCTGAGGCCTTTCGTTTTCACGTCGTCAGAGAGCAAGTGAATACGAAAGGCCTCAGAGCAATTATCTTCAATCGTTTGTGGTGAGTTACCTGAATATTTATATCACGTGTTATTGTAACAATTTTGTATATATATATAATACTACTAAAATAAATTGGTAACTCAATCATTTTAAAAAGTTCCAATCAATTGTGAATAATTCTGTGTTAACAATAAATATTACCATTAATCTATCAGACCGTCATTATATTTCAATGTAAATATGTTCCGCAAACCAACTTTTTGTAGTTGGTAGCACTGATTTAGGATAGTCATAAAAGTCTGGTATTAGGATATGCTGAGGGTGTGCCACGATACGGTCTTCAAGGTCACCAGATCTATGATTGCTGTTCTACCAGATTATGCAAGCATAACTGTCTAACTCAATTCAAGGTGTAATCTTAAACACACATTAGAAAATAATTCCATATATTTTATATCGTTAATAAAGTAATATATATATAACAGATTCAATAATATATCGACCATTTGATAAAATAGGAGTGTTATCTAATCGGGATTCATTCAATTTTCTAGGTTCAAAATTCAAACTCTCGTTGCCAACATTTTGGTTTTACTTTAAAACCTTTTTCATAGGCAGAAGAAAGAATATTTTGACTAAAAAAAAAATGAATTTTAGCTCTGCAGGTTCAAATAAAATCGAAAAATTACAAAGTTTAGCTTTAGTTAATCCCTTTTACATAGTGAGTAGAAGGAATTTAATGAATGAGGAGAACTATGGGTTTATTTATTACTTTGAGTCTAAGGGTGCTAACAGTACTATTTCCTTAATTAAATCAGTGAGTTTAGTACTGTTAGAATTCATATTCCTAAGCAATATAAAAGTTCATAGATTTTCTTGATCAATACATTCTTAATAAGGACTATAGAAAATGTTTAAAAAACTTCGATAAAATCGGCGTTTCAAAATTTGGCATATCCTGGAAAACTTACTGTGTCCCCAATAATGATAATAATATGTTTTCAGATGGTCAATATAATTTTTTTTATGAAATAATATTTTGAAAATCATTTTATCAATCCAACAATATAAATAGTATACATTTGTTATTGACTCTAAGACTACGTGAGAACAATTAACTGAACCCATGGTTATTGAGGTTGACATTCACATTTTAACAAATCTAAAAGAAGTAAATTATCTGAATAATTTATTCAGGTAATAGCAATTATATCTTTATGTGAATGGATACCAAATTATTGAATTTATGTTTATTATTAGTATTTAAATTATGCAGTTAAAGTGTTTATAGTTGGCTTATTGGATTAAAGAATTTGTTAATGAAAATATTCAATTGTCAATTTACTTTATATTTCTGGCTATTTACTTACATATTTCAATTTTTTTTATTTAAATAGTTTACTAATATCTTTTATTCTAAATGCTTGTTTGAAATAAATAAGGAGGCTTAAAAAAAATCATATCTATTTAAGCAATGAATTAGCTTCTGGTATGATGTCAATCATGTCATGTCAAACAATATCATGTCAACTGGTATGATAAATCTCTACTCTGTTGTTCATTTAAACTTAGCTTTAAACATTTCCTTCTATGTATACTCACTATAAGGTGGAAGGAACGCTTTGGTTTAGATATAAAACAAATTTATCGATAGACCTTCTCTCTAATTTCTAACAATGTTTAATAATTGTACTTGTATATTGGCTGCTTCAATTAATTTTCTTCCTTTTTGCTATAGAAATGTATAGAAGAAGAGCAATATGTTTTCAAAACACGTTTTATTTCACGATTTAAAAATTTTAAATTATTTAGTAGCAGTTGGGCTATTCATATTATGTTCGAAAATACTACTTCAGTTATATCAGATATTTGTCAAAAAACAACCACAACATACACATTTTTCAAGCGTTCTCAATAGAATTAATATAAAACACACAGTATATAAATCAATATACACAGGAACTGCTAACCATCTGAGTGTTGATTATACATTAGTATGATGTACTATTAATTTATCATATGGACTTTAACCTACCTTATATTTACGAAATGTATGTATGTGATGAATAATGCAATAAAGTGATGAAGGAAAAAATTTAATTGAATCTGAACTAAAAATATTTTCCAATAAGAACTATATAATAGAGTTAGATGAAGAGGGTAGTTATTACTGCAGGGAGAGCCAATCACTGACCTTGATCAGCTTCAATTCAAAACTTTAGCTGTTGATTGGACTTTTAAGGAGGCAAAGCTTTTTACAAAATCATTTAGAAATTGATATTTTAGTTCAAGATAAAATTCATCTTTCAGCCATGTTATATATTTTTACGCTACTTTTATTATTAATAATAAATTGGTTTACATCTGCTGCATAACAATGAGGTATAGAATGAATAAAGCAATTACATTTTTTTTTATATGAACTATTTTTAAATTTTTTGAAAATAAAAACAAAATTTAAATATTTGTTCATCATTGACAAGCTTATTTGATAAATATGTATTTGAACACCACACAATTTTAATTAGCATGTTTTGATTTTGTGTGTCTTTCAGATCACAAACTCTCACAGATTTAAAACTACCAAATTAATTCAGTGAAGATAACTATGATCAAAATGTTTTAGCTTTTAACGATGCCACTTTTTACATGATACATAATTTGGAGGAAGTTTTTTTTTCATGAAGTGACTTGCATCCCACTAACACATGTCGTCCTTGACAGGAGCGTTATATATTCTATGTAAATTAGTAATTGTTCTTCTTTAAGTCACTTCAAACCTGTCTATTGGATTTGAAGGATAACTTGTTTGAGACACCGTTTTCTAATTCACTTAAAGAGACAATTTGTTTTATATTCCTATATATATATATGCATTGTTAACAGTAATGCAGGCTAAACTAGCAGTTATTCTAGAATATACATTTAGTCAGGTTAAATAACTTATTGAAAAAAATGCTATTTTTTTTTCTTTTATAAACTCCAAAAAATAACTGGCTGTAGTATCTACATACAGAAAATTAAATACTGATTACAAGTCAGAAACACTTCAAGCAATATTACATTATAGATAAACAGATAAGCATTACATACTTTGCCATTATGTAAAATTAAATATCATATATATATATAACTGGCAGCAGGTCTTCATCTAAGCACGTATTGCTAAATAGCAGAGCAGATTTTGCATTCACAATTTTTTTCAGCAATTGTTCTTTTTTTCTAATCACTTTTTTATGCTGCAAAGGTAATGAAGATAATAAATTTCCCAGGCACATACTGGAGACAATAACATCTACGAGATGACCTACGAGGTCGAAAGCTTGTGTTTTCTTCTATAATTTAGTTATGGTTAGTCCTTAATATATGTTATTGTTATTGGACTGTGTTATTGCCTCTAGTATGTCTAGTATGTATAGAAAAGTGATTAGAAAAAAAGAACAATTGCTGAAAAAAATCGTGAATGCAGAATCTGTTCTCCTATGGTATTTAACAACACACAAAAACACACACACACACAAAATCACACTCATATATATATATATATATATAATATATATATATATATTATTGAAAATGACACCAAATTTAGCTGATACCTGTTTCTTAACAAGTTTCTCAACTTGTTAATGATGAATGTTGATCATTCGAAACATGTCGACCATAGGAGATGTACTTTATTGTGTAGACGAAATAACGAGAGTGTTATTTAGAAAAATTGAGAAACTTGTTAAGAAACAGGTATCAGCTAAATTTGGTGTCATTTTCAATAATGTGTGTGTCAAGGAACGACTGCTACCAAAATTTACGAATATATATATATATATATATATATGAGTCGCTGCTCTGCCTTCCTGCGGGACTCTTCGCCTCCTGATGACAATGATAGTCGTAATATAAAGTGAGTTATTCCTGTGTTTATCTGTGTGCTATCTTTTTTAATTAGTTTATATATATATATATAATATAATTCAGAACATAATAATCTATCAGACCATGTAATCTTAATCAATATTATGACCATTATGAAAAAATTGATAAAGTGAATTCATGGACTTTCAACATATATTATGTAGCATCTTTGAGATGAAACTAATAAAGAGTTATGCTACATAGCTAAATTCTACTGTGGTGTCAGTAGACAAGATACAAAAGCTTTCCAGCCACTACCATAAATCACACTTTCTTATAATTGAATTAGATTTTTTAAATTAAATCTCTGCTTCATACTGTGCATCAAGTAATACATATATATTTTTTAATAATTGAACATTTGATGTGTATCTTGAAATAATATGAACGAGATGATATGTGTGTGTGTTGATTAGGAATGATCATACACTTCATGTTATTAATAGAAATTAGTAGGACTATTTGTTGTGAAATTGCTTAATCAAGGTATTACAGATTTAAAATCGTAGAATAATCACTATATCCAATTCGGATATGAAACGGCTAAATTTAAATTAATAACATATTTCGTAAAATTAGGTACAGATAGTTTCATAACCTCTTCAGTGGGACGTGACATAACTATTTGGGTCAAAAATTCCTTTATCCATGATTAGTGACATAGATTGGGCATTAACGATAATGTCAAGTAATTTCTCTTCTGATTCAATTCATTTGATTACTATAATCATGTGTTATTCATAATTACAAAAAGATGATATATATGAACAAAAAAATGTATATATACTTTTGCGATAAAAAACGCTCTAATACAGACAAATAGTTCAAAGAAGATAAAGAAACATAGAGAAGTTAAAGACACACAATTGATGTTTTTTTATTTTTTGGCTTGAAACGTGATGAGAAGATATACAAGAGAGATACTAATAGTCTGCAACCCAGTGCGCTTGGTTTCACTTTCTTATCTCTCTCCTTGACGATTCAATCAAAGAATTAGAGAATGTAAATGCGCGTTTTTAATTTCTCTATGTTTCTTTATCCATATAGCGCTTTATTTATATACTTTGAAAAACTTAAGAAGCACGAATGAAAATTAGATACAATTCAATATTTTGACACTTTTAAAGGTTATGCTGAGAAAATGAAGTTGAACGGAATTCTCCGATTGGATCTGATTCCATTTGAATTTGTCTATATATATAACAAAATAAATAAAAGGCCTAACGCAGTGCTGAAATGAAGGAGATAATAAAAAAAAGAACTAAGTAGTCGAGATTGAAAGAAATATAATGAAGGATAAATGGGGGAGAAAATAGAGAGTATAAGAAATATGTAAATATTATTAAAAAAATGCATATATGGAATTAAAAAACTGTAAGAAGATAAATTAAAATAATGAATAAAATCATAATGAAGTAGGAAAATACTAAAGTTTTAAACTTATATTAATATTTTTTTCTCATTTTATTTTATCTTCATACAGTTTTTTACTTCCACATGTTTATTTTTTTTAATATTTCTTGATAAGTTTTTAAACTTGTTTTAGCTTTTAAAAAATGACAAAATTAATGAATGGTCATATGAGTAGTAACTAGTCAGATAAGCAATTTGAAAACCAATATTTGCTGTACACTAGCTCAAAAACAGATACCCAAAACCTGAAATGCTTATATGTTTATCGGGTTGTATCTGCTGAATAATACGGATTGAGTACAGAAAAAAAACCTTCGGTATGCAATCTCCATTTTACCTTAAGTTATTATAAAATCATTGACAAACAATTTAATTTTGGAATTATTTAATGTGCTTGTCATTTAGACGCATCATTAGATACTGAGGTAATTTTCTTATCAATAATAAGGAATTAATTTAATGTTTCTTTTATTGTTATATAGGTGTACAAACCAAGGAGTTATAACAAAATTAGGGGGTCAGGTTTGCTCAGTTGTAATGTTATTGTTTCTGGACTGCTAGATCCGGGGTGAAATACCCACTTTGCCTCTCGGTTTAATCAAGCGGTAGGTGAGGGTCGTCCCTTGAAGAGGACCTTTAGCAGTCGGTATCGAGCCTGTACGATGTCATGTATTTGTTAAAGATCATTACTCTAAATACACTTGGGTTAAACAAATTTTAAAAACTTAAAATCAATGTAGAATCAACATTCCTTTTGCCGTATCAGAAAGGCCAAATGATCAGCTTGTGTGATCTCCTGTGGGGCTGTCATTGCATCCTAACCTAACTAATAACAAAAATCGAATCTTCACTGTAGTACAGAGTGTGACAACCTACTTACTATAACTATTGAGTTTTCATTTTTAATCCAATATCGGATTCTCCGCGTTCTATAATGTAATATTTTTATTAGAATATCCAATTATGTACGAGTATATTATAATACTCGTATCAATTGAGAAATGATCGCTACTATTCGATCACCAAGTTCCATTATTTTATAATTACAATTATATTATGTATTTAATCAAGCTCATAGGAATAACTCAAAAGGTGCTACTAGTTCAGTATTTCAAAATTATTATTAGAAATTCAATCATCTACATTTGATGAGTAATTATAAACAATTTATTCAGGGTTTCTCAAAATTGTTAAGTATATAATAATTGTAAATCAAATGTTGCTAACTTTATTTTATTTTAGAGTGCAACAAAAATTGATTACAATAATGACAAGAATAACAATTGTCATTCTTTCAAAAAACGGCTGTCATGAGATTGAAATATTTTCAATATACTAATTTTTCTCACAAAAAAAAGATTTTTTCATCTTCATAACAATATCAAAATCTTGCCATATTTTTAATGCAATAATTAAAAAGTACTACTTGATACAGGGAACGAAATATTTTTATTAATTTCATATTGTGAAGAACATTTTTTTTAATGACTAGATAAGGCTTGTGTAGATCTACCACATTCATCTTTGTTTGATAATTCTACATTTAAAGGTATAAAATTATAGTATTTTCATTTCTGGGGAGAAAGTATTGAATGTTATATCAAGTTTTACATAAAATAAAACCTTGCTTCATTTTTCTGTACTTTTTTTTGACGGTTTAATAAGATTAAAGAATTTGAAATTATAGGACGCTAAGATAGATTTATTATGAAACAATATAAAAGAAATTTAAATAGTGTCATGCATGTAAAAAAACGATAATCGCAACAGAACTAAAATCAAATACTTTAATAAAAATATATATATAAATAAAAGCAAGGACTGGTATAAAAAAAAGGCAAATCCCTATCCCTCTCATATTGAAAATGTAATTAATGTAGAGCTGAAAATTCAAAAAGCAGGAAAAGCTCTCTCTATCATTAAAATTAATAGGATGAAGAACCAAAAAAAATTGTGAATATAATATATCATAAATGATGTTATACTATTAAAAATATACATATAAAACAAAAAATACCAGTCAAATTTAAACATTTTTAAGTAAATAAGTTCCTTTTTAACAAAATATTATGTGTAAATTTTAATTATTGAGATTTTAAATGAAATGAATTTGATTTTTTTTGCTAATTAAAACAAAACAAAAAATTATAATGAAAAAATAGTATTCAAAGTTGATAAATCACACGATCAAAAATTGGCTAACTTATACTGACAATATATAACAATTAATTAAAACTAAAGAAATCTCATTTTACACATAATTATTTAAATATCTTGAAATAGAGTTTAAAATGCTTGAAACAACATTTAGGAAATGTCAAACTAATAGCTTATTATGCGTTTACATTCTTCATAAAATTACAAATGGCATAATTCCAGAAGACTATAGGAATAATCATAACCTGATACCATAACTAACAGATATGCCCGTTTTTGATGTGTATTTTGCAAAAATTCAGAGATTATCTGTGGTATTCCAAAATATTATTAGAAATTATAAAAGATTAGAAAATATCATTATTAATGCAGTCCATAACTGTCATTAGATCTAGAGTTTCTAAAAATGTTTTGCAGTTTTAGATACTGAGCTCAAATTTGATTTCATTCTAAGCAAACGAAATATTTAGTACGCGTGTAGGTAGGGTACATAATAAAAGGAATTTCAATCCATTCAAAGCTTGGATTTTAAGATAGACTTACATAAATCAAGTGCTAAAGTTTCAGCTTGCAATGTCTTATGGTGGTTCAGTTTACTTTTGAAAAAAATTTTGCGGACAAACCGACAAAGGCAGACAGAAATTTTTCAAAGGATGGATTAGGTTTCTGTGATGCGTAAAGATAACATGATATCAGTCAGTTCTAAAAAACTTGTTCTAAATCACTCAAAGTACAGACAAAAACTTGCTTTTATCTTTATAGATGAACATCATAAATATGTATAGGATATAGAACACTTTTGAACATTCGCAAGTAATTTGATAGAACGTACAATAAATGTTATCAATGTTAAATTTCTAAATAAGAAGGCTGATAAAAGTACAGAAAAAATAAAAAGATAACTAAAACTGAAGTCAATATTTAAGAAAAATCAGTTCCCAAATTTATCATTCAATGTAGTATATATAAATTTGGAAAGTACACAATATAGCTATTACAATTATAAGTTAAACATTCCTAGAATTTTTTAATGTTTAACTTATAATTGTAATAGCTATATTTTGTACTTTCCAACTTTACATATACTACATTGAATGATAAATTTGGGAACTGATTTTTCTTAAATTTTGACTTCAGTTTTTTTTATCTGTACTTCTATCAGTCCTTCTTATTTAGAAATTTAACATTGATAACATTTAGAGTACGTTTTATCAAATTACTTAATACCTATTTGAAATAGTATATATGAACGCTATAAAGTCAGAAAAATGTAAATATTTTATATTAAGAAATTTTTTTCTCACAATATTCACAAGTTAGAAATCTAAACATAGCATGAAATATTAAGGCACACAACAATTGTAATTGCAGTCAGTAATGGCTTAGTATAATAGCTATTAGAAATAGATTGGATAAAAGTTATATCTATCAACTGAAAACTCTTGAAAATATGAGAGCTTTCAAAACGATTTCATTCCGTATTAGTATGCAAGAATTAAATATATTTAAACAACTCACTTTAGATGTTATTTAAGGTCATATTGACGAATCATGCGCTCTTGAAATAGATACATAGGTAGAAGTTCTACCTATAATGTATCTATATAATTTTACATAAACTATGTGAAACATTTTCGGAAATATCATTGGTATTAGTTGTAGCAAAGAACGGAAAAAAAAAGTCAGGGATGATAAAAAAAAATTAATGAATTAAACTTTAGTTAAAAAGAGCAGCCATAGAATCATATTATCATGACGATTTCCTAAAAATTCGGACAGCCCAGAACAAACAACTTGGGCGATACAAATATGTAAATGTTTCAGAATGGTCGCAATAAAAAAAAAATCAATTAGAAAAAATGGACAAAGAACACTTGTTAAAAATAAATTGTTAATAGAAGGTGTTTTACTTATTATTATTAACTTGTGGTGGCAACACTGACGAAAGGTTGGTGAGGAGTCAGGTGGTGAAGCCATCTTGGACGGCTTTTGATGATTCGTTTAGGTTTTGCGGGTTTATCACCGAGATTAGTCTTGCCAGATTCACGTCTTACACACGTATTTATTATGGTGTAATGTCATTTTGATTGTAATATATTTGGTTGTTGGAAAATAAAATAATTTAATTTTTTTTCCTGGACGGAACCACCAGTGTGAACCTTGTATCTGTCTATAATAAAAAAAAAATGATTAAGCTACGATATTTCCAATTCATCACTATAAAACCAATTTCTGCCAAGAAGTAAATACATTACAATCAGTATGACTGATTACTGTATTACATGTTCATGTATTACTGTGGAATGATAAATACATGTGTGAGACGTGGATCTGCCCCGACCAAACTCCGCCATAAACCCGCATGATACGCCAACTATCGAGAACCCTACAAGAGAACCCTGCATCCACCTGGCTCCTACGTCAGTGTTGACACCACAAATCATTTAATATGGCCAAATTTAATAAATTTGAACTTAATACAAACAAAAATAATACAAATAAATATTTTATTATAATAAACAGTTGAAAAGTTTTAAATATACTAATGAAGGAAAGTAATAGTAGGTAATTGTTGTAATGCGTTCAAAACATTATTAATGACAATATATTAAAGGCTTTGTGATGCCTAAATAAACAACTTTTGCCAACTTTGTAAACTTGGATTTATAAAATACATGTTTGTTAAGTGCTTGCACATTCTATTAATAAGAGTTAATATATATTAATTACTGAGAGAAGTGTCCTTGAACGTAAAATTAAAATAGATGTTACAGTATATAATTTAAAATCATACAATTCATAATATACTAATTAGTAATATGTTAAAAACAACTGGAAATAAAGAAGGTGTGTTTGTTAAATAACCTGAAAAAGAGTTTGAAAATATTTCTTTTAAAAATATACTTGAATGCAAAAACGAAATATTCTTATAAATTAAGAATAAGCATCATACAAATGTTTACGTACAGAACATTTTTGAACATTCACAAGAAATAGGATAGAATACACTTCAAAATTTATCAATGTTACAATCCTAAATATGAAGGACTGATAGAAATATAGATAAAGCATAAAGATAACTAAAACAAAAATAAAAATCTGGAGTGGCCTACACTCAACTTTACTATAAGTAACTTAATAACAAATTTCTTGAGTATATAACACAAAACGACTCATTTAAGCATAACGTAAACATCTAAATGGGATATGATTATTAGTCTTTCATTCCTGAGGTAGTACAGATAGTGATTGAAGGACATATCAATAGATAAGCTTATTTTTGTACATCACACAGCTGATGCAAATAATTTCATTAGTATAACTACAGCAGTAATAACATTTTCGAAAAACCAAAGTGAACATTTCTTGATGCGAAATATTCTCCTACAAGAGAACATGGCTTTTGTTCAAATAGCCAGTGGATTTCTTACATCGTTTACTTAACATCCTTCTACATTGAATATTAAAGTAAAATTTTCAAAATTCAAACAGGAAAATACCCTTTTTTTCTCTGAAAAACATCATAAACAGCGCAGAAAATGTTGTTTTAAGGTGATTTATAATTCAAGATGTACGATAATTACATTTATTAATCTCTAAACGAAAGATTTCAATTTTGAATTATCTTTTACATTTTCGGTCTTTTATAGAATTATTATACTGGGAATTTTATGACTTCTTAGTATTTAATAAAATCATTTTTCTTCCCCTTTGTCAAATAACATATATACGAATCTTTCTGAGTCAGTGTTATTATTTTCCTGCACAATATTATTCCTCTTACATCTCATAAGGGTCAATAAACATTTTAAATTGTTCCTTTATAAATATCAATTTTATCTCAGTGGATTCGCTCAAAAAATTTCTAAGTCAATGTAAACAATGTAAAAAAATCTGGAGTGGCCTACACTCTACTTTACTATAAGTAACTCAATGTCAAATTTCTTGAGTATATAAAACATAACGTATCATTTAAGCATAACATACGAGGGTCGTCCAGAAAATAAGTTCCGTTTTGGTCTGTAGGGCGGTAGGAGTGGTTTTTGCCAAATCCGGTAACACCGCTCGAAAGAGGAGAGGTGGGGGAATAGAATGAGAGGTGGGGGACCTCAGTCGGTCAATTACCAACGTCAGGGCAGGTAGTTGAAATGGAGCCCTCCATGTCACGTCCCGCCACCTCGATCCCCGTTCCCTCTCGAGTTGTTTTGCGCGGAGTGATTCAATTTCTTTATGCACAGGGTTTCAAATCAGTTCAAATTCACGAACAGCTCATTTCTGTTTATGGAGAAGGTGTAATGAGTGAATCAATGGTGAGGAGATGGGTACGTGAATTTAAGGCGGGAAGACATTCACTTGAGGATGAAAGTGGGAGAGGCAGACCCTCAGTTGTGACGGACGAAATTGTCGCAGAAATCGACAATGCAATTCGCAAAGATCGTCGTTCAACCCTGGATGAACTCCACCTGAGTTTCCCAGACATCTCACGATCCCTCATCCATGAGATCGTCTCGGAAAAACTTGACTTTCGGAAAGTTTCCGCCCGGTGGGTCCCTAGAGAGCTGAATGTCTTCCTGCCTTAAATTCACGTACCCATCTCCTCACCATTGATTCACTCATTACACCTTCTCCATAAACAGAAATGAGCTGTTCGTGAATTTGAACTGATTTGAAACCCTTTGCATAAAGAAATTGAATCACTCCGCGCAAAACAACTCGAGAGGGAACGGGGATCGAGGTGGCGGGACGTGACATGGAGGGCTCCATTTCAACTACCTGCCCTGACGTTGGTAATTGACTGACTGAGGTCCCCCACCTCTCATTCTATTCCCCCACCTCTCCTCTTTCGAGCGGTGTTGCCGGATTTGGCAAAAACCACTCCTACCGCCCTACAGACCAAAACGGAACTTATTTTCTGGACGACCCTCGTAAATATCTAAATGGGATATAATTATTAGCATTGCATTCGTGAGGTAGTACAGATAGTGATTGAAGGACATATCAATTTATAAGCTTATTTTTGTACATCACAAATAATTTATTATTTGCAAATAATTTCATTAGTATAACTACAGCAGTAATAACATTTTTAAAAAACCAATGTGAACATTTCTTGAAACGAAATATTATCCTACAAGAGAACATGGCTATTGTTCAAATAGCCAGTAGATTTCTTACATCGTTTAATTGACTTCCTTCTACATTGAATATTAAAGTAAAATTTTCAAATTTGAAACAATAAAATACCCTTTTTTTCTCTGAAAAACATCTTAAACAGCGAAGAAAATGTTGTTTTAAGGTGATTTGTTAATTAAAGATGTACGATAATTACAGTTATTAATCTCTAAACGAAAGATTCATATTTTGAATTATCTTTTACATTTTTGGTTTTTAACAGAATTATTATACTGGGAATTTTATGGCTTCTTAGTATTTAATAAGATCATTTTCCTTCCCCTTTGCCAAATAACATATATACGAATTTTTTTTTAATGAGTGTTATCATTTACCTGCACAATATTATTCCTCTTACATCTCTTATAAGTCAATAATATATTTTCAGTTTTCCATTAGAGACATCAATTTTATCTCAGTGGATTCGCTCAAAAAATTTCTAAGTCAATGTAAACAATGTAAAAAAATACAAAAAATTCGACAAGTATAGCAGGATCTCTTAGTCTAGGATAAACAAAGAGTTTTTATATCGTTATTGCTCTTTCCCGTAATTGAAACTTCATGATTTTTTTTTATGAATTGCTAATTTTTTGTTCCATTTTTGGTCAAATTTTCATTATTTTTTAATCAGCCGTTTAGCGTCAAAAAAACATTTTCTAAAAACACAAATCTTACTGTAACGCCCCTTTAGCGAATGTAATTTTGGAAAAAAATATCTCAACTCATTCTCCATATAATGTTCTATTTATAGGCATAGTTTCATTCTTGTCCGTCAAACAGTATGGCTTGTATCGCTCTCACAAGGTTTGAGATTGAATTATAAGTCAAAATTTTTACATTTTATTAAAAAAAAAATATTTCCTGTTGTTTTAAAATTCTGAATATATTTTTCGTTTGTTGCATTTGAAACCTCAAAGATAATGTCAAAATTTCAAAACTCTAGGGTTATCAGTTTAGGAGAAATAAATGTTTTAAAAAAAACGGTTTTTGGCAAAAAAAGTGACTTTCCCATCATGCATAATTCTTCGCAAACAATAGGGATCTTCGTCTTTATGAGGCCCATTTTTGTGTAAAATATCAACTTGATCCATCAAAGATTCTGGACCGTAGCGTGGTAACAAGCAATGCTAACACACTCACCCACCCACCCACCCACCCACCCACACACACACAGACATCATTGTAAAAACGTCATAAAACGACTTCTGGGACCTCAAAACATGTAATTCCGTCAAAATCTCGAGATCGAATTTTTTCACGATCACTATACTTTACTTATAGTAAAGTAAAAAGAAGGCAATATTTTTATTCAATTAAATAAAATTATTAGATATGATAATACATAACTATAGTGTATTCATTTCTTAATTTGTTTTATAGAAATTAGATTTATGGAAATAATTTTTTTTTTCCGTTTTTTCAGTATTTTATTTCTGTCAGTTGCATTTATTTAACTTTAGTGGCTGATATAAGTCGAAAGGCCTCAGCATATTTATTTGTTTTTCTTTATTTGATATTTATGGTTTTCATTTTTTTTTTTTTTTTTGTGCCGTTTGCTGCTGTTATTGTTAACGAGTTTGGTCAGTCGTAATACACTCTGTTTGCTTAATTATTTCAAACACTTTATTAAGGATGAGAGAACTGGAAGAACTAGTACGTGTATTAGAATTATAATTATCCAAAAAATTGTGGGTAATAAACTAATTTCTAATATTTATGGCATAAATAATTAATAATTTATTACTAAAACTGTAAATCTAATTGTGGGACACCTAAAATCATCATTAATCAAGCCTGAGACCTATATGATGAATGATGTACGATGTATTCTAATGACTATGACAATGATACCGACATAATCGTGATTGTATTTAGTGCATTTTAATGATGATTTTGATGTTGATATTAAAGTGGTGATGTTATGATAAATTACAGTAATATGCCGTTTAGGAATATTTCAATTAAAACGAAATCGGATTTTAGACGACAAATAATATTTTGATTTGATTCAAACACGATTGAATGCGGTGAAATAAAAATTTGCATGTTTAAAATCCTACGTCAAAGCACCTTATTTGGTAACACTGACTTGCTGAGGGTGTCCTTGGCAACAGTTTTGTCTCACTGTCGGTGGACTCTACTCAGTCCGGTGGCCGATTTCATCGAAGGACAATATTTACTTTCCTTCCTCTTGAAGAAGTTCTATTATCTTCTGAAGTACTCTTTCCTCGTCATGAGTAAAGGCTGTAAGAGAATGACAAAGAAGCAAACAATTATTTCTATTTCTCAAAAACTTGAATTTAGAAAGTAATTTGATATGACAGAAAAAGTAAATATACTCGGGCACTTGGTTCAAATGAAGGTACTGTCCAAAGCAATTTGAAATTGTTTGATAAGTATAGAAACGATGGACAAGAAGCTTCACATCAATAGATATTCGAGTAATAAAAGTGACAAAATGATCAAAATGGAACATCTTATTTAGAATGAAGACTGCAATTACAACCGCTTTTCTCTTAGTACAAATATTACTTAGACAAAAGCACGTGCAATTTTCAGTTCCTTCAACGATGATAATTACAATGACAAAGAACAGAGGTTATTTTGACTAATTTAAGAAAAGAAATGGATTACAGAATGTGTGTATACAACAAAAAGCTCCTAGGAGGAGCAGAAATCTTCGTTCAGGAATTTCTGAAGCAAGAAATATTAGACAGGAATCATGAATTCGTTCAAGTCAGACAGCTGATTTATAAGTCCCTTCGGGTTTACAATGTCTTGTATGATGAAAAAAAGAACATGACAACTATTCAGAAGCGCTTAGGCAGCTTTATATATAAAAAAAAGCTATTTGACAAACTAAATAAAGAAAATACCAAAGGCACTAAGAAATACACTACTGTTTTGAAATACATTAAAAAAATGTACACGTAACCGCGTACAGGCATGACATTATAACACCGTCGCATAACAGTTGACTGGCTAATACTCGCTTATTTATTGGACGATACTGAAGATGATAGCCAAGAAGCATAGGAGTAAAGCAAGACAACATCTGAGATTCCAATCAATGCTTCAATGCCATCAACATGCTATACACTACTACGAACTACTCGTAACGGATGCCACATTCATTTCCCATCGCACTTCAAAGACCAAGCTCTCTGGTGAGGGAGGTGTGATGTGGTATCAACACTGCCGAAGGTTAGTAAAGAGTCAGGTAATGAAGCCATCTAGGACAGTTCTCCAAACTTCGTTCATGTCTTGCGGATTTATCACCGGGTTTGGGTTGGCCAGATCCACGTTTTCATAGCACAATATCGGATTGATTGGAATAAATTTTCTTCTTCATAATAATTTTTTTAGTGATTTACTTAGAAATAACATATACTCATAAGTGTTTTTTTCATAAGGCAGATAAAAAGCTTCACGAATGCATTAGGTAAATTAAAGCACTATTAAGGAAACTTATTTCACATATTTAGTAGATAGGATGAATAACAATATTTACTATAGAGTTATTTGGTAATTCAGTTAACATAATTTCATATGATGACTATTTTACATCACATAGTGATCAATTAACCGCTTTAAGTGGTATTTAATGTATTATAATGATATAATTGATATTATGCTTGTATAAAAGTGTATTAGACTTTTAACACACCCACAGGTGAGCCAGCTTAACTCAGTGGGCTAAGGAGCCCGCCTCTAAGCCATAGTTCGATACCCACTCGGGCTCTCGATTTATTCACTTAGGAGGTGAATAAATCTGAGCGTTTCGTTCCTTGGAGAGGACGTTAAACCGTCAGTTTCAAACCTGTATGATGCCAGGTACTCCAAATACATTTGAGTTAGGCAAAATTTAAGACTCCTGATGTAGAATCACCGATCAAACAAAAAGACCGCAAGGGCTGACATTTTTAATCCTTTAAGAGATCAGTTTAAAGAAATAGATAAAAAAATACTAGCTCACTATTTATGCAATACTATCCACATTGAATGTCGCCAATATAAAATTACAGCAATTTACAGGTTACAATAATTAATTATTATATAAAAATAATTGTAAATAATGATATCATTAAACATATTATATCATGCACACCAGTTATTGCAATTTTATTTTCAAAGTTTTAGTGTAAAAAAGAAGCTTTATGTACATTCAAAATTCGATTAAATGTAAAAAAGTCGAGAAGAAAGACGGCGTTCCTTGTGGAGACAGCTTGTAGCAAAGGCTCTTTCAAGCCATAATACCTTATGAAAAAAAAAAGAAGGGAGGAAATGCAGCAAAAATATTTTATTTTAATCAGGGAAAGTGTTTCTCTTTAAAACAAGAGGGTTTATTTTTCATTGAATTAAAATGAATTATGCCTAAGGGAGTAAAAAACTAATACTTGCTTTTCATCTTAGAAAATGAACATGCTGTTTAAAGCCTGATGCATTTAAGGGCGTAATGAATCACAAAGCTGCGGCTTTATTAGTCAATTTATCACATCCATAGCTCCTTTCTGTTCCACATAACTGTACCGTAAACTGTACCACATAACTGGACAATGAATAGCCTCACTTAAAAATTGCTTTATTCTTGGAATAAAACATATTTTCAAGCATATATCAAACATAATATATTTTTGTTGCAGTACTAATATTTCACAGATGATATATAAGTAATAAAACTTTATTCTTAATTATGAAAATACTAAAAACCTTCTCAATTTAGACACCTGTTTTGTCAAATCTTCCATGTAGATGAACACTATAAAGGTTTTTTATTTTTCATGTAACAAATTTCCTTTTTGAATTTAATATTTTTTTACGCCTGATCTACCCTCTATCATTGAGTATTTAGGACACATACTCACCCACACAAAAAAGAAGAGAGGTAACAAGAGTGTCTCAGCATACGACAAACCTGCCAAATTATAATTCATATTGCTAAAATATCCTTACAATATAAAAAAGTTGTTTACAATTTAATTATTAATTATTAATTACTAAGTAACAATTATATCATAAACACTTTTACAATAAATGTTAACATTAATATTAATAATTTATTTATTTGTTGTAAATAATTTGTAAATTTGTTGTAATTGTGAAAGTTTATTACAAATAAAATATGTATATCTAATTTGATTACCTGAAATCATATTAACTTTTTAATTAAATATTGACATGTAAAGACAAAAATTAAGCTATAGTCAAAATTAACCAAATTTAATTAAACTTTTAATGAAAATATGAATATTGAAACAAGTTAACTGGAAGTTATGGCATGAATGGTAAATGATTTGTTGAAAAAGGAATTCACCAGATTTGGTGGTCAGTGGAGAGAAACATTAATTTAAATGTTTCATTCATTATTGACGAAAGTCTCAAACAGAGAATCTTTTGAATAAAACACAATTCTAACCCAGAATAACACATTTGTTTTGAGCTGTTTTAGTTTTTTTCTTTCTTTCAAGCAATGTTCGCTGAATGTTATTATTTCTTTACTTATTGTTGAAGGTTGTTAGTTTTGATTCTTTATCAACTATTTATTTAAAACTTTAACTTTTACAACATGTATAAATATCTTTTTCCCTTTGTTTTTCATTTCTTATTGCTTTCTTTTTATTTAAAATATACCCTTTATTCACGCATATATTTTCTCTCTCTCTTCTCACCCCATACGCCATATATGAATAACGTTTTCTGTTTTTGTCCTAGTTTTTTCCTTCGCCATATATATATATATATATATATATATATATATATATATATATATATATAATTAAAGTTACAGCTAGAGAACACAAGAAAAAGGACGATCACTCACGAATCTCGATAATTTCGGCGTCTTGCCGTCTTCAGGAGAGTAGAAAGAAAGAAAATAAAAGGAGAAAGAATGAAGGAACGGAGACGTAAATGCGTCCACTCAGTCCACTCAGCGTGGACGCATTTACGTCTCCGTTCCTTCATTCTTTCTCCTTTTATTTTCTTTCTTTCTACTCTCCTGAAGACGGCAAGACGCCGAAATTATCGAGATTCGTGAGTGATCGTCCTTTTTCTTGTGTTCTCTAGCTGTAACTTTAATTATTTGTCCGTTTGGACCGTCTGATTTCAATTTCAATTCAAAGTATATATATATATATATATAATATATATATATATATATAGTTGACACAGAAAAGAGAAAACACAAATAAAGACACACACAAAAGACTCACAACGATATTTCGACAGTCTTCGTCATCGGGTAGAAGTAGTCCCTTTGAGTAGCTGAAGCTAACTGAGTTAGCTTCCTCAGTTAGCTTCAGCTACTCAAAGGGACTACTTCTACCTGATGACGACGACTGTCGAAATATCGTTGTGAGTCTTTTGTGTGTGTCTTTATTTGTGTTTTCTATTTCCTGTGTGAACTAATAGTCCTGTTGGACCATTTCAAGTTTATATATATATATATATATATTGCTTCACAGAGTGCAAGTGAATTAGGAATAATAAATACTTGTTAAGCTGGTTGAATTAAATATCTGGAATTGTTGGTAACCCTGAATGTGTTGAATTATTCTATAATTGAAGAGGTCTTCATCTGTTTAATTATTTCACTAATCAATACTTCATCTAATTGATGAAGTCCTAGGCTATTCATTAATTTCTTATAAATGTTCTATATGAGTGTACTTTCCACAATAATTCTTCTTCTTTCCGAAGACGCAAATACTAATTTATATGCTTCATTCCAATATAAGAAACAATAATTATGTTATTAATTGGAATGAAGCAAATGAATTAGTATTTGTGTCTTCTGAGAAGTTAATGTACAATAGCTTAGGACTTTATAAATTAGATGAAGTAATGATTAGTGGAATGATTAAACAGATGAATATTTCATTATAGGATCATTAAACACATTCAGGGTTACCAACAATTCTAGAGACTTCAGTCAACCAGGTTAACAAGTACTTATTTTTTTTAATTCACTTGCTCTCTGACGCAGTGTTCATGGAAGCTCTTAAAGCATTTTTCCAAATTATATATTAATCCATCCATTACATCAAGTGCTATTTTGATTATTATTCATATATATATATATATATATTAGTATAAATAGGGAGCAGACCTTCTTTTATACATATTGTGTTGAATAATCATCCATTGAATAATAATCCACCAGCTAAATTAAGACGATTTAAAATTAGCAAGGAAATATGAAAAACTGCTCAAAAAAAGGTATGTTTAATTAAGGCAATTCAGTTCAACACAATATATATATATATATATATATATATATATATATATATATATATATATATATATATATATTGAATTTTATAGCAGATTCTGCATTCACGATTTTACTTACTTATAGCTTCTATTTTCCTTACAATTTTCTTATGAGAAGGTGATAATTGCCAAAGCAAACTAGCATACGACATTCAGAAGGCCGGAACACTAAATAACCACTTCACTGGGGATAACTATATTTAATTAAACACTACACTAGATTAAACTAAGATAACAAGCTTTCGGCCCCATCGGTTATCATCAGGTTCTTAAACTACTTATACTAACTAAATATACATATAACTGACTATTTTGGCGTTTAAATACCAACTGAAAACTGCTTTCTGAAAGAGGACTTGCTGCCGAAATACACTCATATATATATATTCACTTGATAAACGGAAAGACGATCCAAACTGGACACAATAACAGTTAAAAATTGTAGATAGGTAGCAAAATGAGTAAAGAAACACACAAACTGAAATTTTTGGGCAATCCGTCTTCAGCAGAAAAAAGAAAGGGAGACCAAGCACGTTGTAGACACAACGGCTAGTAACCGATACGGCCGTTACTCCCTTTATCTTTTCTTCTGAAGACGGATTGCCCAAAAATTTGAGTTTGTAAGTGTGTTTCTTTACTTTGTGTGCTATCTATCTTCAATTTTGAACTGTTATATATATATATATATATATATATATATATCATTAAAGTACCCAGTCGTTTTGCGTCGACGACCTTTAAGCTGTTCTGCTCAAATTTTTTGTCATCTTTACTTGACTTCTTTTATGTGTGTTCTTTTTGCAAGTCTAGTTTATATATTGGGTTAGGGAACAAGATTGTTGCGTTTTTATCTAAGAACTTTATCAGAAGAAAATAAGTAATAACAGCAATCATTTAATCGAATAAGTATTCCTCTTTTCTACCACGACCAAGTTTTCGATTCCGTCCCACCAAAAATCACACGATCTTGTATCGAAGAAGTTATTGAGCCAAATTTTAATGTCTTGGTCATTGTCAAAGGTAACGCTTCTCATATGGTTTGACATGGAGAGGAAAAGATAGTAATCTGTTGGTAAGTGGTATGGAAAATACTCGGAATGCCCATTTGAGCTTTTGGAGTGCGGTTATACAGATTATGCAACATGGAGCCTGGCGTTGTTGTAAAGGAGTATGGTTTGGCCTTGTGGATAGAGATTTTTCAGTCACATAACCTGTTTGACGTGGTGTGGCTGGGCTATGTAGAGCTTCTTAATGACCATGACATTACGTTTGAGCATTTTCCAGAATACCATAATCTTCCAGCCTACCAAACGCAGATCAGGGCCTTCTTTTGGACAAGGTCCGCTTAGACTCTCGTCTTTGACGTATCTCCTGGAGGACACACTCCTTTTATTGCTGCATATTTACCCATAGGAGCCATTTCTCAGCTGTTGTGACGATTGGGCAGAAAAACGGTTGCTTATGACAGCTTGCTGCTCGAAATGTGCGAAATATGTTGGGAAGCAATTAGAAAGCGGTATTCCTTGTTTTTCGTTAAACTTTTGAGGTGCCCAGGCTTCTAATTTTTCAGAAAATCCCATTATATGATGATGATTGATAAATTATTTATGATCGAAGTTGATTCTCTTTGGTCAATTTATGAATTTTTGGCAGCCATCTTACGTAAAATTATCATAACTGAACTTTGCAAACTAGTTACATGCTGTACCATAGATGCGCTTATGACAAGTTTTGTCTGCATTGCAAATATATGGGGCTTCAGTAGCCTTTTGGCCTTGTTTAAAAGTGAAGAAGATCAGATGTCAAAAGTGTTTATTATTACCTCCTTAATATTTTATTTCTATGCCCTAAAATTAATGTAAAATTAAATTACTTAAAAAGATTATTTAAATAGTTTTTAGAGCTGAAAGTATCAAATATATTGTCCACCTCTTTAAATAATGAACAAATCGTTTTAAAACAAGAAAAGTATAAAAGCACTACGAACCTAATCTCCAACCTATTTTATATATCTATGATGGTACATCAGTGGATTTGAAAATACTAAAAATATGTGTTCATGCAGTTACGTGTGACAAGAGTAGGTTTGTTAGTAGAATATGAATAATAGGTTAAATTATGAATTAAGTTTAGTTCATATTACCCCAGTAAACCACAAGTAAAACTCATATAATATTATACATAATTTAATTTTAAATATGAATATGTTGTAGTTTCTCTGTATATCATTATATGCGTTTTTAGATTTTGTTGCATTTATATATTCTGAGGTCTTCTGAAGACATTATCACAGATATATGTGTGTCTGTTCGTGTCTGTCTGTGTGTGTGTGTGTGTGTGTGTGTGTGTGTGTGTGTGTGTGTGTGTGTGTGTGTGTGTGTGTGTGTGTGTGTGTGTGTGTGTGTGTGTGTGTGAGTGTGTGTGTGTTTGTGTGTGTGTGTGTGTGTGTGTGCGTGTGTGTGTATGTGTGTTTGAATAGTTTCATTTAAGATATAAAATATTATTTACGTTTCTTCGACTTACAAATTATATTGCTTACTACCAAATAAATAAAAAAACTAATCTAACATAAAACAATTCAAGGTTGTTAATATAAGATTATTAAACTCTAAATATTGATTGACAGGGTTTTAGAAAGTGCACATTTGTGTATACATGTTCTTGTATATTGGGTATATCCAAAGATAAACATTTCTTTGATTTGAAAACACATCTCCTGTGAATAGAGTATGAATGCGGAAGGGATTCAATGCTTGTCGACAATATGATTATGGAATATTACATTAGCGTATCTCTCGTCAAAACAGGTAATATATATTTTCAACCATCAGTAATCCTTTGTGCTAAAAAAATTGTGTTTGACAATACAACCACAAGATTCACAAGATTGCATTTTTTAGTCAATAGTTAAATAAACTCCATATTATTAAAACACTAATCCAAATTTTTCATATATTTTAATTTCACCAATTATTTATAAATTTCATCCTTGATTGTTTCTGTAGTTTCCTTTTTGCATAATATCAAAATATAACATTTACTAAATATTTGCAATTAAATCTTAACTTACAGTTTTATTCCTGATCTTATTTTTACTGAGATTGTATTTCTTCTTACAAGTACACATTTATTTTGAACAAAAGTGATTAAAAATGTTCAATAATTTAATTGAATATGTTAATAAATGGGTTAATAGATAATAAATTGACTTTTTCATCATGGAATAACTGTCATGTGAAGTTATAATATCCACATGATCCATCATAGTTAGAGTAGAAAATTTCTATATAGAAAATAAATTTTAAATTATTATCAATTAAGGTATTTTAATATATCAAGTATATATATATTATTGAAAATGACACCAAATTTAGCTGATACCTGCTTCTTAACAAGTTCTCAATTTTTCTAAATAACACTCTCGTTATTTCGTCTACACAATAAAGTACATCTCCTATGGTCGACATGTTTCGAATGATCAACATTCATCATCAGGACGTGAATAAGATCTAAGGTGAATTAAAGGTTCGAACATGTCGACCATAGGAGATGTACTTTATTGTGTAGACGAAATAACGAGAGTGTTATTTAGAAAAATTGAGAAACTTGTTAAGAAACAGGTATCAGCTAAATTTGGTGCCATTTTCAATAATGTGTGTGCCAAAGAAGGACTACTACCAAAATTTACGAATATATATATATATATATATATACACTTTTTTTCGTTGGAAATACGATCCAAAACGGACAAATATAGTTCAATATAAACAAAGAAACATAGAGAAATCAGAAGAACACACTTACAGTCTCTAATTTTCGGTTTGAACCGTCTTCAGGAGAGATAAGAGAGGGAAACCAAGCGCACTGGATCAGAGACGGTTGGAGACCAACAGTGTTGCCGCATGCGCGCCCGTTCACAGAAAATAAAGTAGACAGGAATCAATTTATAATTAATTTATAATTAATTTATGGACTTTATATAATTAATTTATTAGTTACTCCTTGTAACTATGGATGTAACCTCGTTGTACACTGTCATAGATCACAGTGAGGGCTTAACCGCTTTGCGCTACTTCCTCTCTTCCAGACCACTCCCTCATTCGCCATCCACTGACTTCATTATCACCTTAGCCTCCTTCGTCCTCAAACACAATGCTTTCAAGTTCGATGAAGACTTTTACCTGCAAATCAAAGGAACGGCCATGGGAACTAGAATGGCTCCCTCCTTTGCCAATCTGTTCATGGCTCACCTTGAAAATAGTTTTTTCCAAACCTGCCACCTTCTTCCCGCACTGTATACCCGCTTCATCGATGACATCTTCTTTATCTGGACCTATGGCATTTCCGAGTTAGAAGTCTTCATCGACAACTTCAAATCTTTTTGCTCTTCCATCTCCTTTACCCATAACATTTCCTACAGATCCACTACCTTTCTTGATGTCGATATCACCCTCAACAATAGTTCTCTCATTACTTCCGTCCATTCTAAACCCTCTAATCCCCATTTATATCTACACTTCAATAGCTGCCACCCTCCCCACATTAAGAAATCCATTCCGAGATCCCTCTCCATACGAATTCACCGGATTTGTAACAGACTACAAGATAAACACCTACATATCAATAGCCTAAAAAGTAAATTTGTAGAGCGAGGTTACCCTCTCCCCTTCCTAACAAGAAGACTGGTTCCTGCCACGACCCCACACAATCCTACATCAACCTCCTCTTCCTCTCCCTCTGGGTCTCCCTACCTTATAACAACCTACTTCCCAGGTATCCACAGACTGGGTACCATCATTAAAGAACATTTCCCGATCATATCCTCTTCCCCAGCCACCTCCAAAACCTTTCCTAATCCGCCACGCCTATCCTACAGACGTCCTCCCAACCTTGGCAATTTTCTTTCGCACAGGAAGCTAACCTCCACGAGGGCAAACAGTTTGCCCTCTGGAGCGCAACTGTGCGGACGTCGAGGTTGCCTCACGTGTCCCATTATAAATCCCCAACCACACTTCACAGCTCCCCCCCATAACACCCTCTATCCTGTTGCAACTGACTGCTCGTGTACCTCCAAAAACTGTGTTTACCGTTTGGAGTGTACCAAGTGTGATTCGTTCTACGTAGGCCAAGCATCCACCAAGCTTAGTCTCCGTATGAACAATCACAGAGCTTCAGTCAATAGCCGCTCCCATCTTCCCATTGCCATACATGCCAATAGCCACGGTCTCCCTTTTAATGAGTGCTACAGGTTACAGATTCTGCGACAAATACCCCCTGACAGCAAAGATCTCACACTACGAGCCTCCGAAGAAGCCCATATTTGGCTATTAAGTGCGCGCAGTGCACCTGGCCTCAATCTAAAGCGATAATGTCTAAAAGTTCCTTGCCTTTTCACATTTTTTATTAAATTATTTCATTTGTTATTATTATTTGTATTCTTAGTTTTATTTTATTTTATCATAGCTTAGTCAGCACTTTTGTTTATGTATCAATTTCCCTTATTTTTTCAATTTTTTCTTTTTTTATATATTATTGTTTTCATATTCCATTATTTTATTTTATTTTATAAATTATAAATTAATTATAAATTGATTCCTGTCTACTTTATTTTCTGTGAACGGGCGCGCATGCGGCAACACTGTTGGTCTCCAACCGTCTCTGATCCAGTGCGCTTGGTTTCCCTCTCTTATCTCTCCTGAAGACGGTTCAAACCGAAAATTAGAGACTGTAAGTGTGTTCTTCTGATTTCTCTATGTTTCTTTGTTTATATTGAACTATATATATATATATATATATAAAAGTAATCATATAAATATAAAAGAAAATATATGTCATATTCACTTCTTAAAATATTCTTTAAACAGATTTATAACATATTTGTCTAAAATTGTATTATCTCATCATATTTTGTCATTGGAGCTTGAGGTCTTAATATTCAGAGGTATTTCCAAAATAGTGTATGCCAATCATTATGAGTAGCGTGGTTTCCCCCTCAATTAAAACTGATTACGAACAAATTTCTAAGAAACTTTTTTCAATATTGAAATTTATTTTGTTATATTTTAGTTTGTTTTACTTTCCGTTGATATTTATATGTGATCAAACCACAGTATGAAATGGGAAAACACGACTGTGATCTTTTAACTGTAACAGGTGTCCTTCGTCAGAGTCAAAAGCCCATGTTTGGGTTTTAGTGACTTACAGATTGGAAGTATTTCTAACATTACTATTATTACTGATCATGGAGAGGTTGGGTACTACCTTATACAATTTCTGAGCGGACATGGGTACTTCCGCGCCTACCTATACAAGGTAGGAAAGCACGAGACTACCGAGTGCCTGTATTGCTCAGCAATAGATGATGTGGAGCTCACATTCTTTTCCTGTAAGAAATGAAATAGCCAGAGGAGTTTTTTGACCCAGAGAATGGGTATATTCTCACCAGAAAACATTATGGCCAAAATGATAGAGAGAGCTGTTGTGTGGAAAATGGTAGACAGGCTAGTAAAAAATATCCTTTCTACAAACAAGAGACACCCAGAAGAGAGTAACAGTTCAAAATCCAAGGATGTCTTTCGTAAGGGAATGAATGGCCTAGCCCAGGGGTCTCCAAAGTTTTCCAGCGGAGGGCCACATTGCTGAATTTTTAAAGCTTCGCGGGCCAAGGTTCTAAATTATTTATTTTACCAAAATACATGCAATGTAAATAAACAGTGAATTAATAATTAAAAAATGTTATTTATTCAGTACATAATTACAATGCATTTAATATCAGCAACAATTAACATATTTTTTAACTTCGATCAATTGGGGAAATATGAAATTGTTTCATTTCTGACAAAATTTTGTCCAACTGAGGTTCAAAACGACTGGTTTCAATAACAAGCAAAGCATTCAAATGTTCATCAGACAACTGTGATCTGTAGCAGGATTTTGTGTATTTCATCTTTGAAAAAGTCTACTCACACAAATATGTAGTGCCAAAAACTGAAATGAATTCACAGGCAAACTTCCTTAAATAAACAAATTGGTCAGATGGAAGGCATTTGTAGAATTCAGTTAAATTTCCTTCTTTATATTTGTCCTTCAGGATGTCATTGGATTGCAAATCTATAACTTCCATTTGTAACTCAGACGGTAAGTCTCCAATTGAAGGAGAGCTCGGCGGGCCGTACTTTGGAGACCCCTGGCCTAGCCTAATGTAATGTGGGAAACAGTTCCAGGCTAGTGTCCAAGAAGCAAAGGGGGTGTTTTAGTTGGTGGTCTGGTTTACTGGGAGCCCAGCACAATGTGCGTAAATGCATTTCACCTCCTTCCCCCCCCCCCCCAATTATTATTATTATTGAGTAATAATTAGATGTAAACTGCACCAGGATTTGTGCTAAGTAAAAAAAAATGGCATAATGTTGCAATGAGTTTTTTTTCAATAAAATACAAATTTTCGTCAGGTATTAAAATATTTTTGCACACCTATCCTGGTCTTAGATTTTTTAAAAATTAATTCGTCTTAATTGTCATAAATTTAAAATAAAAATATTAAGAAAAATTATTTATATTTTGATGTAAAAATTTTAGGCAATTTAAAGATAGTTTGCTAATTTGAAAATTGAAGAAAGTGATAAAGCTGACCCATTTAAACTCTCTCAAGGTTGTGCTGATTGCAATTTCTTTAGACCATGTTTAATTAAACCCTATCTATGACTCTTCTTACTTAATGAATCAAATTAAAATAAAGTATGCATTTTTTTTAAAAAAAAACTACTATGTTGTTAATTAGCTTTTTTTATTTTTGTATTATTTTTTTAATATTTAGTTTTTTTTTATATTCCATAAATATTTTTTTATATTCAGCTAGTAAAACTGAACTCATATTATAGAAAAAAACTAATAAACTTTATTAAGAAAAAAATCATTTGAAGTAAAATCTCTTAAAATAAAATCATTTAAACGTCCAAACAACTTAGAATGAATGCACAGAAGTTACGTTACATATGTGATAACGAAGGATGAATTAGTAATTATTCACAATATTATATAATGCATATATAATACATTCATTAGAACTCATCATGAATCAAATATAACTGAATAGAACAATGTTTTGTCCACTTTCTTAGTCAAAATTTTTTTTTCGTAAACTCTTAGTCTACGAGTGCTGAGAAACATTAGGATTATTGTGAAACAGACGTAGACTATAATTAAAAAAATCTTTGATTTTAAAATGACCAGGAAATGTATTCTTGAAATAAAATGGCAGTTTCTGTCTTGTCATTGATTCAAAATCCTTGAGGATACAATAAATGTCACAGCGTTTGACAGATTGCAATTCAATTAAACTCAAAAATTGTAACTTTTCACAAGTTGAGCTATAGTTTTAATTTAAATATCATGTTGTACTTTTTGCATTTTATTTATATTGACTTAGCCATTTTATGCTCTAAAAGAGTGAACAATAATTGATATATGAATGTTTCCAATATTTGAAGTTATTTTAATCACATAGTTTAGTATAAAAAAGTTATTGACTCTTAATCTGGAGCGACAAACTATTATCAATCGTATATTTCAAAATATTTTGAAATGTTTATTAAATGGTTAGCCAACAAAAGTTGTGTAATTAATCTACAATTTCGTAATTTAAAAATATTAATTTTGTATATAATTCTTTTTATGTATAAAAAGTCATTGATTTGTGTAGTATTACAGCGTACTAAAGTTCTTGTTCATTTTTTTAGCAATGTCGATTCTAGTTTTAATTAATTTCCTCTGCTTTTTCATATAAATAATTTTATATGAGGTATTGTCTTACAACGAATACTTTATGATGTTATATTATTAGAAGAATATAATTGCCCTAAAGAGGACAAGTATTTCGTTTTATATCAAACAACAAAAGCAGTTTATGATAAATAAGCATCATCAGAAAGTGATAAAAAGTAAATCTATTGTGTGAGATTCAATAAGTTTGGTAAAGAAATTAGAAAACTTTTTAAGTGTTAAAGAGATACTCTGGGATGTTTCCTGAATATTTTAGGAGCATTTGATAACCTGGTTTAGAATACAGCAAAGCAGAACAGTTACATTGATATTCTGATTTAAAATCTTTTGAGAGCATTAGAGCAAGAAAACAAGATAGTAATTATTTTCATCAATATAATTTGAGAATACTATTATAATAACAGTATTAAGGTGACATGAATGGTAATAGAAAGAGGAGACGGAGTGCTTCACGATTATGAAAAAAACAGTAGAGGAATTAAAGCGATAGTTATTTATGAAAGTATGGAGAGAATTATCGTAAAATCAGCTAGAAATAACCAAACTTTTTGAATAAAAAAAGTATTAAGAAGTTTAAAAAATCAAAACTATTTTTACAGTAAATAGAATTAACGGAAACAAGAGGCAATAAAAGAAGTCAAAAGAATGTTAAGTAACGTTTGCTAGATATTAAGGTTCTATCATTAAAAAGGGCTTGAAAAATTGGAAAATTTTATTAAAACCAAAAGATTGGTAGAATTTAGAGAAGTAAGGATAAAAAGAAAGAAGGATATTAACGCAATCCCGAGAAAGTGCTTCTGTCCGGCCGCCATATTTTGATACTAAGGTTTTATCAGAAAAAGATGTGTTAGGCATTTGAAGAGGTTTATGAAGAAGGAAAGAAAATAGAACATAAATCAAAGGGAATTGGAAGGAATAAAAATACTATATATTTTTTTGCTAGGCGACCATAGCTGGATAATATTTTTTTATTAGAATAAGGGCTGTAATGTATTTGAAAAAAGTTTTATAAAAAACGAGGAGAAAGCATTAAGTATAAGGAAATATTATGTTAATGTCATGAAAAAGACCTTCAATGTAGGCTTTGTTGTTAAAAAACGAGGTAAGACTTTATGAAACACAGGTAAGATCAGAGTGAAGTGATAAATAGAAAGAAGGCTAGACCTGAAGTTCCTTATTGACCTAATAGTCTTGACAGCCCATCAAGGTATCCGTGGAAATTTATCTGCAACCATAATGAATAAGAGTTATATAACGTTACAAACCTCTCTTAAGTTTGATGACAATATATCGGAGAATTAAAGAGTAAATGAATAAAATGTTAGTAGATTTACGAAGGGCACGAGAAAACAAATTTCATGAATTTGATGCTAGAAGTTTAAGAGGTTCACTGGTGAGAGGGGTTTAAACATTTTCAAATATCTATTGACTTTATTCTAACTAAAGTCAGAGTTACTACCACTCTAGCCCAAAAAGTACTTTAATGGAAGGATGTGCAGAACATTACTTGAGTAAAATAAACAAGTTGACGCTTAGGCAAGCTAACTTAACCCAAGTATAAGATTCTTTTTTTAGAAATATTACAAAAATAATCCTTTCCTTCAAATGCTACATACAGTGTATCCAATTTGAACCGTTTTTTTCATTTTATTTATATATGAAAGTTTGGATAAATAGTATGCCACATTTTTCATAAGAAAACTGCATAAATGAAGCATTGCTTCCAAAATATACAAATATATATTTGTACAAGTATTGGGAATGGTATCCTCCGCTGATTGGAAGATACCTTTTTATCATAAATGGATCAGTTTTCTAAATTCCCTAAAATTATTTAATGGGAAATTATATGTATAGATTTACAATACAAACGGGAATTCTTTCTCAATCTTATATATTTTATTACAATATTATGCTTTTTTCTTTTCTTCTGTCGTAGACAAAATACTTAATAGTGTCGTTATGTGTGATAAAATTTATCATCACATACTCATAGTGATCATTGGTTGGATGTGCTTAGCATAAAGGTAAGATCTCATCAATTTGTTCTGTGATAATAAGAAGGTGAGTAAAGGCACATGTGTTCTGAGTTAATCTACTTAAGGCAGTGCAGTGTTGTAATTCACTTAGGACTGTAGCTTATCACAGTGAAGTCCTTAGACTACAATGTGATAAAACTTTAGAAGCATTCACCACAACCGTTGCAAACTAGATTAAATAATTCTCTGCTCCTTCGTATGATGTACCGCTGCATTAAACGCATTATCACATTACGCATATTACAATACATTATTAGATTCAATATAAACATTTAAATTATTGCTTCATGAATTGTCAATTTTATTTTTGAACTCGATTACTGCTATTGCCATCAGAATTATTTCATTTATTTCTTCGGTACTCACATAAAAAAATGACTATGCTGTTACTGATAAAAAATTTAATTTATCCCTCAATTAAAAGCACGTTTTGATTCCCTTAAAACCTGAAAAAAATTGATATTTTGAATTATATTGAGATATTATTCTGAAGCTAATTTTAAGTGTTTTTTTTTGAGAATTGGTAGATAGTTCCAAACCATGATAAGGAAAAGTAGTGGAAAATAAATAAATGTATCATCTAATATATAATATAGTTGAATGTATTCGGTCATGACGGATTCAAGTGTAATGGTAATATGCCATCAGAAGGCGTTTGCAAATGACATGATCAACATTAATTATAATTTTTTTTGCTAATTCACAATTTTTTTTCTTCTAATAAGCTACTTTATATTTCTATTAAATGGATTGAAGATATTTTTTTGTATTAATATACAAATGAACTGTACATTGGTCAATGCTTTTTAGGACTACTAGTTGTTTTGATCATTCCACTGCTTTTTCGGTTAATTTTGTTTTGGTCATGAATGAATATTTTTATAATCTTTTCTATTATAGATTTATTGCTCATATTTCGAGTCTGTTTTTAAATCATCCTATATTTCACCCATTATCAGTTTAATATCTTCAGAATATAATAGTTTTTTTAAGTCCATCTACGAGTATAATGTTTAAAATAGTAAACTACATGCAATCTTTGTAGTAATATTTGCACTATTATCTATTTATATGTATTATATATTTATATAATATTATAGGTGTGTTCTCTAATCGGGGTTCGGTCAATTTTCCAGAATAAAAAATCAAACTCTCGTTGCCAACGTTTCGGTTTTATTTAAAACCTTTTTCATAGGCAGAAGTAAGAATTTTTTAACTAAGAAAATGAAATTTACATTATTTAAAGGAACAACAATGTAAATTTCATTTTCTTAGTTAAAAAATTCTTACTTCTGCCTATGAAAAAGGTTTTAAATAAAACCGAAACGTTGGCAACGAGAGTTTGATTTTTTATTCTGGAAAATTGACCGAACCCCGATTAGAGAACACACCTACGAGAGAACACACCTCGTATTCTATCAAACGGTTGATATATTATTGAATCTGTTATATAATATTATATATATAACTATATTATATTATATTTAATCTATTTTAAGCTTGAACCATTTTCTATTTGAGCATACCAAACTTTTTGTGAAATTATATTTTTATAATGAGACTATTCTTACCCATTATTTCGTTGAAAAATAACAAACTATTATTTCTTACTCTAAAATATAGCAGTTGTTGGTTAAGAATTAAATAAGGAAATGGAAGCCAACTTAAAAGATTAAAGTGAACCTTTTTGCAAACAATTGAAATAAATCATTTTGTTGAATTCGTGCCAAAGCCTGTCCCAATGAGAGAGAAAGGTTTAAGTTATTAACACCAGGGATTAAGAAAAAAAAAAGGAAAAAACGAATAGATGAATGGATAATTTAAGTTACAAGCAAACTATTTATCTCAGATATTCTATTAATTATTTTTCTTTTAATATTAGTTGTCAAAAGATTTTTAATAACATCATGCAATCGATTGATTCACATCTTAATCAAATACAAGCTTAAGCTTTATTAATAATATTTTATATATTCTGTATGTAGAACAATGAACAATCACAGTTATTAACAAAGGTTTTGGCGTAAACGTTTGACACTAATAGGAACACAGTGTTGGTCATATAACACTTTTCATCATTCATTTTAAAACTGAATTCCTTAAATATCCTTTGATTATTATCATGTTTCCTAAATTATCAGCATTTTATCTTCATTGATAACTTTTTTACAAATCTCAGGCTCTTCTCGTACCATGGATAATACCAGTGCAGTATATTTCAGTAACTTGGAATTCTCTTTAAACATTGTTTTATTATCAACATTAGTCTCTCTTATACTGTAACATCCAGTATGATAGTATAGAATAAAATCTATAATTTTTTCAAAATCTATACAATTCTGTGGTATTTAATCATGATTATGGAAAGAAACACTAAGTTTCCACACTCATAATTTTGTCCAAGAACGAGGCGTTTGGAATACTTTGAGCTCTAATCATATTTTATATTGTAAACGTAACCTGAGTATTAACACTATGTGATTAAACTGCAAAATCGTTAGAAAAACTTTTATTGGAGAGTTAATGTTTCTTTATCTCATCCTAATCACAAATCACTTTTAAAATTTTATAATTAGCATCAATAATATATCTATTATACTCAGAACAGCATAAAGACCATCTAAATTGTTCTTATCGGTTTGAAGGTGACATAAAAATGTATTTTTCAGAATTCCTTCAGGCCAAATAAAAGGATGATAAAACTGTGAAACAGGCTAAAGAAGAACTTTATATGTTGACATTCTCCTGACGCTGCAATTAATTTTTTTAGAAGTAAATTTTGGTAACCGTGTTTGTATAGACTACGAAAAAAATCTGCGTAACACACCTTAGTTATTTTAAAGACAAAGCTATTGTCTTGTCAAGGTATTCCACTAAAACAATCTTGACCAGTCAATGATTCATGACTGAATATATGCAGTATATATTAAACCAATATTACTATTAATAAATATAATTGTATGTGACATAGTTGGTACTAAGAAAGAAAATGTGACTCAATTTTATTTTAAAATGCAAGAAAACATTTTTTTTTTAAATGAAATTTTTAAAAGTTCAGAACAGATGATAATATTAGAAGATTAGTGGAACTTAAATTAACAGAAGTTTTGTCGAAAAATTTTTTGTAAAAGGTAAGAAATGTTTCATTCAGGTATTTCTCTAGGAGTCACTGACTTTCATCATGTTAATCAGGCAAAATATATGAGTGGTAATGTACTAAGGAAGAATACATATATTACTTTATAAATTTTCATTTTCACTTGACTTCTCTCAGAGCAGTAGGTCCCACTTACCGCAGAGGCCAAAATTAGTTTAAAAAGGATCATATTGTATTTATATTTCTATTATTATCTATTTAGATAGCCTATCTAATAAACGATTGTATTTAAAATGTTAATTGTTTATTTTTAATATTTAATTAAAAATATTATGAATATCTTATACTATGTTATCTTTTTTTTTTTGTTGATATTCCTCAAAATATTTGAGACTGTCAGTGAATTCAAAGGGTAATATTATTTCTTTAAAATAGCACTACTTGTGTCTAAAAAGTCTTATTAATTCTAATAATTGTGTTATTGTTGGTGTATGTCCGTTACAATCTTTGTCATTTTTTTTTAAATAAAAAAACTTATATTTTTGTATTTAAGATATATAGATAATTTTTTGTGAACGGTACATTATTCACACTTCCTATATAATTTGAAAAGTAAGATATTTCATTTTCTTTTTTGTTAAGTCATTGAAATTGAGTTTAGTATTTATTTCTATTTCGTTCCTACGTTTTCATTATATAGGAACCATTTTATGACTTTTAAAGATATTTACTATTTGAAATAGTCATAAACATCTCTTTTGTCTTCATGCCATGGAATTTATCTTTAAAATTATATACATATATTTTTTCTAGAATTTCCTCTGGTAAACAACTGATAAACAATTTCCCATTCAATTTTTAAAATTAAATCACATATTCCCTCATCTATCTATTTTTTAATAAAATTTGCTATTAAATTTAATATGATGTAAGTTTTTGTTACTTTTATTGCATTCATATATCAGCATGGTTATTCTTAATAATTACAAAAATGTGCATGCTTATACTGGTATTCTTAATCTTACTTGTATATTACTATTTACATATTCTTAGTTATTTTAGGTATAATTTTCATGATTTCTCTGACAGACATTAAAATGTAAGTGTTTTACATCAAATTTATGATGCTGTCATGGTATGATATTGTAATTCTATGATATTATTATGTTATAATTATATTATGGATTACATTGTTCGTTAAAATTTATTTTCTTCATTTTACTGATTGACTTGACAAAAGTTCAACATTATAATATTTCAAAAAACTAACCTTATCTTTTATTATTTTATATTTTCATTGTATTTAAAATTTAATTATTTGTAGTTTTGATCGGTATTGAAAGATATCTATATGGCTACAATTTTTTGTAGTGGAAATATAATATGTCTAAAAGCAGCAAAACTTTAATATTGTGGATTTATTGAACAAAATGAACTTTAATCATTTCTGTGGTCATTACACAATGCAAAAACTCCTCGTATTATTGTTAACTTTATTTTTTGAAAACTTTTTAATTATTACTTACATAGTACTGATAAATTTAATTAATCTGACCACTTTGTTAACTAACAACAATTCATTAATGACGTACACATTAATAAGTGGTATTTCTTATAATTAAAATTAAATACTGAGTGATAAGTGATACATTGACTATTTGTTATGTTTAAAAATAAATATTAGAAGTATATATTTCAGTTAAACATTATTTATTAAATTAGCTTCAAAATAATATGCATTATTATAATTTATGACTTTATGCTTAATTAAATCTACATATTTTAAAACAAAAAAAAAGGGAACCAAAGAATTTTCCCAGATTAATCACTTGAAATTCTTAGATCAAAATTGTCACCAATGGTATTGAACTTTTAAAGTAATTTGCTATTATTATGGACTTCTAACTTACATGGAATGTTAAGTCATAACCTGGAAGATAGTTAATCTGCATGACTACCAAGAGTTGCTGGTTAACCTGTTTCAAGTCACAAGATATGCAAATAAAAATGAAATTGTGGACAAAAATAAACACACCAATATAGAACAACGAATCAAATAAGTCGGAAAACAAACAAATTAAAAAAAACCCACTCTTTAGCATTGGTCAAACATTGATAGAAAATATGAAATTTCAATTTCTATGCCTCATCTACGTTGAGAAATGCTCAACTAAATATCTTGATACTTATTGCACGTGTTTATTGTAAAGTAAAAATCAACTTCTAAACCTTAAAAAAAAAATTAAAATAAAACTAACGTTGTTGAACCAAAACAAGTGGCTTTCGTCAGAGTATCTGGTACTAATGGTATCATGGAGGCTCTGATGTAGACCACTTGTTTATATACAAATAACACTTGATGTAAATATTCTGTTATTTTATTATCTAATATTATATGTATTATTAGATGAAAAAACATATAATATGTATAGTATAGTTCATATGTGTTCAAAAATTCATTTCGCTCATTTCTTATACAGAAATGATGTTACATAACACAATTGTATACTTTGAAGATACAGTAACATTTTTAAAAAATTCCATTGGTTATTAAAGTTTAAACCATTATAAATGTATTATTTATTTTTGTGTGAAAAAATTCATATATAAAATATTCTCTTTAGCCAATATAGATATTTAGATTATCATAAATTTGTGAGCTTTGATGTCAAATCTGTCTTTATTAATTACCTTACATTAATTACCTAAGTGGCATCAATTGATGCGAGCTTTCGAGCATAATTATATTAGTAATTATTGTAAATGGTTGATAACATAATTAGTATCCTTAGACGAACATTTCCTTCTTTAGAGGCTTTGTTTATCAAAGAAAGAAACCCCAGAATTAATCTTCAAGTGAAGGAAATGTTCTTCATTCTAACAAAGAAGGAACATAGAACCTAACTGGAAGTGGAACAAGAACGAAAACTAACACCTGTAATCTGATTGGCTAATCAGGTCTGCCTATTGGACCAATCAGAAAAACCCATCCACTAAGGAAGACTATATAAGCATCCGTCTACAAGCGAAATTTTATCTGATGATGACTAAAGTATTTATGTTCGAAAGCTCGTATCAATTGATGCAAAAATTCCAAACGCAATATCGAAGCCACTAGCCCAAAAATTGTGATAGCAGAAGCTGCTACTAATTTTAACAATATTTGCTTACACCATTTTTACATTAATGTGTGCATTATTGTATCGGTACGTAGTATCAGAAGCAACACTACATTACTATCTACTGATACCTTGTGATATTCAAAGTTATTTGTTACTTTATAATGTTTTTCTGATCAACTTGAGGCATATACATAGTTTAGATATTTTTATCTATATATATATATTGAAAGTGGAAGAAACTGACCGCATCCCGATTTATCATTTTTTAGTTGTATATCTGTCACACGGTCGAGAATTTATTAGTGTTTATATATATATATATATATAAACATTTTTATATTTTTGTATATGTTATATATTTTTACATATATTTTAGAGACGTCAGTTCTTTATAAAATTAGTTATTAATATAAACTCTATTCTTCAGACATATTTGGTCTAAAACTATAAAAAAAATAAAAATATGCAATTATTTTTATTGTACCTGATTTCACAGGCTATAACATTAAACACATTGTATTTTGACAATGGAAAACAAACATGTTGTATAATTAAGATATGTGTTACATACTGGAAGTGGTTAAAAATCAGACATATTTAGAAATGAGATCAACTTTATGTAGTTTATTTGGTAAGATTTTAGTTTGATGATGTCCATATTGAATGAGTGAAATATAGCGTTGAATACAATACTTTCATGTTTGAGGAATAAATGCCTTCTTATTACTTAGTTTATAATCCATTAAAAGATTTTGATTGTGATTGATTGTTTTTGATTTTTGATCTGCTTTAAGTTGAGTGGGGTAAATATAGGTCGGTGTTTTCAAAGGCTTAATATTTATACTACCTTGATATAGCAAGGTAATGGTTGGTATAGACATATACATAAGCAGATCACGTATACCTCACCGGCTATGCATGATAGCAATAGAGTTCTAGAAATGTATTCTCTGTTTTTTTTTTTTTACTAGACACAGAAATCTTCTTGACGATTGTACCAAGCACTGTCAGCTTCTCTTTATTATTGCAAGTCAGCAAACCAACTCCATTTCCTCTCCATCTCTCAGATTAACTCAATTCCTGCAAACGACTTCACCCTTTTGCCAATCTTAAACTAATGATTGCAATCAGATAAATTATTTTATTTGATTTGCAACATTTTCAGATATATTTTTATAAGTTTTGAATCTTTCATTTAATTTTAAATCACATTACCTATATAATAAAAAACATATTTTTAAACATTACATAATGTTTTGAATGATTAATTTTTGCACACAAGACAATTGTTCACCTCAAATTCCATGCTGAGTTAGTTGACTTTATATTGACTTTATTATGAGTTATTTAACAGTTGTTCTTAAATCATTAGTTGTGCAATCCGTAATTGTGTGGTATTTACTCATTATGAGGTAAAATGGATAAACCAACAAAAGTCTCCACACAAATGAAGTTTTATTCAACGCGTTTCGAACACTTTGTGTTCATCATCAGGAAGACACTATAATACAAATGATATCTAATTAGTTACAAAAATTAGAGTGAAATAATAAAATTCAATTAAGAGAATTCAAGACATACCCAAGGATGTGGTACTGGGTTGGTCCAGTGAACACAACTCACAACTCACCAGTGAGTTGTGTTCACTGGACCAACCCGTCAGTACCACATCCTTGGGTATGTCTTGAATTGTCTTAATTAAATTTTATTATTTCACTCTAATTTTTGTAACTAATTAGATATAATTTGTATTATAGTGTCTTCCTGATGATGAACTCAAAGTGTTCGAAACGCGTTGAATAAAACTTCATTTGTGTGGAGACTTTTGTTGGTTTATCCATTTTACCTCAGAACAGTTGTTCTTGTTTACCCCCACTAAAAGAGGTCGGTAAGTATCCCAATAACACTTCCTTTTTTTATATAGTATAAGAAATATTGTTAAATAGGTTAGCTTAAGTTTCATGATTAATACTAAAGCATCAAAGCTTGAATTTTGGTCACATTTTTTGATGTTCTGCACGAATGATGAAAAGTTAAACCTTTGATGATATTGATAGGTAATTGATCAAACAGCTTAAACAAAGGAAAACTGGTGACTTGATTTTTCTGTATTAAGAAATAATATGGCATGCAAATGAACAAAAGTTACACATTATCTTGTCCATGCAAACTCATAACAGATAACTTAATTTTATTCAACAATTGTTATTAATAATCGATCGTGTATAAATTACACGTTAATAAATTCAGGCTGTCATCATGCTTTGTTATTGGAAAAAGTTGAACTACAATAACATACTAATATATTTTGAAATATTCTTCTTCATTCCAATATCTTAGATAATTAATTTGTCCCAATTAATTAACTTAACATGAATAATTGACATTTACAAAGTCTCATTAACAGAAAAAATAGATAGTACGTTCTCAAAAATGGCTTTGATATAGAATCAGTTTCGTCAAGAAATATAATAGTTTTTAGTTTTTAAGCAGTTTAGTAGTATATAGGTTTATATATTGGGGTGAATTATTTATTCTAAAACTTCTAGAGTAGAACTTATGTAAGTAATAATATGTTATTTGTCATACACAATGTGTCACAAACGGAAGATAATGCTTCAGGTAATAGTATTAGAATTTACTAATTTATAAGAAACAAACTTTATAAAGAATTCGGTATAATGTGCTCTCAATGTAGTTTTTAAAAGGGTATTCAACTCATATGACTAGTTAGTCATTGTGAGGAAAAGAGATGGAAATGAACAAGATAGTTGTTTGTCAACAAGATAGATGAATATCAAACTTGAATAATCAGATAATAAATCAGAAGGTCACTAACAGACATTTTAAAAAAGTGACTGATTAAGGAGAAGGTGAGAGCTGGTATGCTAAAAGAAAACCAACAAGATTCAGATGAAGATTCAAACAACGAACTTGACTGAATAGATTGAGTTAAAAAGTGACTGATTAAGGAGAAGGTGAGAGCTGGTATGCTAAAAGAAAACCAACAAGATTCAGATAAAGATTCAAACAACGAACTTGACTGAATAGATTGAGTTAAAAAGTGACTGATTAAGGAGAAGGTGAGAGCTGGTATGCTAAAAGAAAACCAACAAGATTCAGATGAAGATTCAAACAACGAACTTGACTGAATAGATTGAGTTAAAAAGTGACTGATTAAGGAGAAGGTGAGAGCTGGTATGCTAAAAGAAAACCAACAAGATTCAGATGAAGATTCAAACAACGAACTTGACTGAATAGATTGAGTTAAAAAGTGACTGATTAAGGAGAAGGTGAGAGCTGGTATGCTAAAAGAAAACCAACAAGATTCAGATGAAGATTCAAACAACGAACTTGACTGAATAGATTGAGTTAAAAAGTGACTGATTAAGGAGAAGGTGAGAGCTGGTATGCTAAAAGAAAACCAACAAGATTCAGATGAAGATTCAAACAACGAACTTGACTGAATAGATTGAGTTAAAAAGTGACTGATTAAGGAGAAGGTGAGAGCTGGTATGCTAAAAGAAAACCAACAAGATTCAGATGAAGATTCAAACAACGAACTTGACTGAATAGATTGAGTTAAAAAGTGACTGATTAAGGAGAAGGTGAGAGCTGGTATGCTAAAAGAAAACCAACAAGATTCAGATAAAGATTCAAACAACGAACTTGACTGAATAGATTGAGTTAAAAAGTGACTGATTAAGGAGAAGGTGAGAGCTGGTATGCTAAAAGAAAACCAACAAGATTCAGATGAAGATTCAAACAACGAACTTGACTGAATAGATTGAGTTAAAAAGTGACTGATTAAGGAGAAGGTGAGAGCTGGTATGCTAAAAGAAAACCAACAAGATTCAGATGAAGATTCAAACAACGAACTTGACTGAATAGATTGAGTTAAAAAGTGACTGATTAAGGAGAAGGTGAGAGCTGGTATGCTAAAAGAAAACCAACAAGATTCAGATGAAGATTCAAACAACGAACTTGACTGAATAGATTGAGTTAAAAAGTGACTGATTAAGGAGAAGGTGAGAGCTGGTATGCTAAAAGAAAACCAACAAGATTCAGATGAAGATTCAAACAACGAACTTGACTGAATAGATTGAGTTAAAAAGTGACTGATTAAGGAGAAGGTGAGAGCTGGTATGCTAAAAGAAAACCAACAAGATTCAGATGAAGATTCAAACAACGAACTTGACTGAATAGATTGAGTTAAAAAGTGACTGATTAAGGAGAAGGTGAGAGCTGGTATGCTAAAAGAAAACCAACAAGATTCAGATGAAGATTCAAACAACGAACTTGACTGAATAGATTGAGTTAAAAAGTGACTGATTAAGGAGAAGGTGAGAGCTGGTATGCTAAAAGAAAACCAACAAGATTCAGATGAAGATTCAAACAACGAACTTGACTGAATAGATTGAGTTAAAAAGTGACTGATTAAGGAGAAGGTGAGAGCTGGTATGCTAAAAGAAAACCAACAAGATTCAGATGAAGATTCAAACAACGAACTTGACTGAATAGATTGAGTTAAAAAGTGACTGATTAAGGAGAAGGTGAGAGCTGGTATGCTAAAAGAAAACCAACAAGATTCAGATGAAGATTCAAACAACGAACTTGACTGAATAGATTGAGTTAAAAAGTGACTGATTAAGGAGAAGGTGAGAGCTGGTATGCTAAAAGAAAACCAACAAGATTCAGATGAAGATTCAAACAACGAACTTGACTGAATAGATTGAGTTAAAAAGTGACTGATTAAGGAGAAGGTGAGAGCTGGTATGCTAAAAGAAAACCAACAAGATTCAGATGAAGATTCAAACAACGAACTTGACTGAATAGATTAAATTAAAAAAGTTCCAGGAAGAATAACCGTTAATAAGGTGCAAAGCGAGAAATTGTGAAGAACCAGGAGTAAAATAAAAAAAAAATCCGAAGTAAGAAATCTTAAATAGTTTGAGAGTGTGCAGCTCATTGAGACGAAGGAATGTGTGTGTTGAGTTCAAGGAACACAACGGAAGTTAAAAGTCTTCAATTGCCCCACTCGTATATTACTCAGACCACTTCGGCAAGCAGTTTTTATTATGCATCTATGTCCAAACAACTAAAATAATGAAAACAATTAAAGAAAGAAGCTTTTACACTGTCAATTAAAACAAACGGAAGTAAAATTGATTAAGTTTCCAAACAAATTACTAAGTATAACTTCTGCATTAAAAGTCGCAATGCGAATTAAATTTAAATTTTTTTATTAGATTTTTCTGTTTATTAGAACAATTACCTTCAATCATACTTTTAATTGATATAGTTTCTTATTAAATTTAAAAATAAAAAGTATAGAATAGTCTAAATTCAACTGTACTACAATAACATAATTTCAAACACTGTAACAATAAATTGGATATTTATTTTTTAATGTAACTCTTGTGTAGGAAATTGATCAAACTCTGTTTAATAATTTAATATGTCTTTATAATAATTTAAAGTTGCCATATTCATTTTATTAATAATAAAATAACTGCGAGTATAAATGTTGTTCCAAAAAAATATGACATTCTCTTCTAACAGATGTAACTAATAGTGTAAATAATAGATGTAACTATTAAATAATAGTTCTCATCCTAAATTGTTAAATTCAGTAAACTTTCAAAGTAGAACAATGTCTAGTTCGAAATATTAAGTTATTTGAATTACAGATGAAATAGTTTTGAATTGGTAGTTGTTTTACCAATTTGTCCGAAGAATTACTTTATTAATGTTCCAGTACTACTCAGAAAAAAAGAGGTTCTTAGAAATAACATGAAACCTATGTCTGACATTAAAATTTGTTAAAGGATGAGACATGTAGATTGATTACAGTACTCTCATTAGACAGTCTCTCATTATGACACTGGTGTGGGATACTACACTACTTTCATTTACATGATTACAAAATAGCTGTTCCTCTGCTTCTGATATGTCAATAAAAATTAATAACACTAATAGTAATTAATATTAGAAGCTAATTTTTTTTAAAATACTGGCGTATATATTTAGTGAGTTCCGCATTGTAAAGTGTCTAAACTAAATTTATAGTATATCTATCTTTACTAGTATTAACTTATAAAAAAAAATATTTACTCTGAAATATAAAAGGCTACCAATGAATTTATAATTGCATATATGAAATGAAAAAAAATAATTTGTAAGGATTGTTATAATTTAACTTTATTTCTAATTAACTTAGTTTTACTTAAGTTTATATTGATTAAGTTTATATTAAGTCTTATATTGAAGGCAGTATAAGATTACTTATGGGTACCTAAAGTATTAATTCTTATACTAAATGAGAAATCGAGTGAGCAAAATTAAGATTTTGAGTTGATGGATTAATAATGGATAAAGGGCATTATAGATAATCAGTTATACGGTCTAAAATAATATATAGTATTTAAGTTATACAATTTCCCGTATTCTAAACAAATATATAATTTTATTTTAAATGTTTATACTATTCTACATTTTTTTGTTAATTTCACTGTTTACACTATTCTTTGTTATTAATGCCTTAAAAAATGAATTATTTCAATTACTTCCATTGAACTGAGACAAAAAGAAAATTGAAAGAACTTGAAATAGTTCTAACGTAGTGCAATCACTTATTATGTGGTATTTACTCATTATAGGGTAAAAAGCTAATAAAATGGTCTCCACATATAAAAATGTAATGGTATAAACAACGTTTTGAAGATGTAGTGTTCGAAATTCGTTGTTTATACCATTAAATTTTTATATGTGGAGATCATTAGCTTTTTACCCTATAATTGAAATAGTAGTTACCCAATGAATACAATAGCTGGCTTTCATAATGCTATAATACAGTTTTACACAATCAAGAGAATTTTTTTGATGTGTCACTGAAATAACTGCAATACTGAATAAACAATTTCAATGCATTAGATAATCTAAATAGTTAATATGAGTTACTTCAAACTAGCATAAAAGAAGAAGAAAACAAGCTATGAGATACCAAGTAATATGCATATACATTATTCTCAGTAAATACTATCTGCATAGTTTTATCACAAATAAAACTAATTTCTAATGTTTATGATTATAAGTTGCAAACCTTTCATATCATCTTGAAATAAATTGTAACTCTACGTGCCATACTCAATATTACAGCTCTATTCATAATAACAATAAATATAAAACAGATGCCTTAGACGTTTCAATTACTTCAATGTCATAATTTATATGTGTCCTTCAGGATGTTCAGACGCGTTGCATCCCTTCTTGTTTATCAAAAGAAAAGATTACCAGCACGTCAACTTTCTACAAACCACGCCATACCAACATCTTTGGAATCCTTCTAATATGGAACACTTTGATACCAGAATTAAATATTGTTTCTTCAGCTTCCTCTCTGAACAACACAATGTTTTTAGTATAATTGATGTTCCATTTAATTTATCTTAAAGGCATTTGCACATCTGCATTCATCTAAAGAGTCTGTATTAATTTATGAAATACAATTTCCCTAAATGATAGTTTTGATGGACCAAACCACTCTATAGGTGTAAATCAGTGATTTCACTGGGCTAGCATAAACTAAGGCTGAGACAGCCATATTCATTTTTCTGACATTTTTAGTCGTCCTGAAAGGGGTTTGTCCATTACACATCCAGTGTATTCGAAATTCATGAAAGTGTTTCAAACAGCAGTAAAACAAATAGATTAAAAATAAGGATGTCCAAGATTAAATTCTTGCAAGTTTTGCTATGAGACCATTCTTCACATCCCTTAAAAGTACTAAATGGATTAATTGTTCCTTAGACTATAGATCATCATTAAGAGGGAAAAAAATAACATAAATCTCTGTGCGTAACAAGATTTTATAACAATTCTGTATTTTTCTCACTTCTTTAAGATTCAACGTAATTTTTCTTAAAATTAAGGTATTCTGTGACACAAAAGTTCCATTTATAATTATATATTTGATGCAAAGTTCTTTGTCATTATTGAAGACGTTTCTTTGTCCAACTCTATAGTTATGCAGTTTACAAATCATTACTCAAGGAATCAAAATCTAGTTCGTTTGTGATTTGGTCACCAATTAACCAAGCATAAACATTTCCAGGGTCACTGAAGCCATGTGGTCTGCTTTACGTTACCCTTCACGTCCAATGATGGCTAGGTCTGGTGATCTACGATCTTTAGCATATAAAGAGATTTTCGTTGCTACACCTATTGTTGAACAAATTATAACTCCGTTAGTAATCAAAAATTTGTATTAAAAGTTGCCCAACAAAATTGAACTGTCTAGATTATAACATTCTTTAAATATATTATTGAATCGTTGAATTCTTTAATACCTAATAAAGCCAACTGAAACTGTTTAACAACTTTACTATTAACTAATTCACATAAGGGGTTATTGAGGATTTTGGTCATAAAACATACAACTCCTGATCATCAGCCGAAGTTTCGCCAAAAGTTGTTTGGCATTTTCAAGGCTAAAAAACAATTTATTAAACGACATAAGTAAAGCAAGATAAATACATCATCGGACACCATCCAACAGAAAACAAACGACACAAACAACAATTATAGTACCCAGAGAACCACAAAAGTATCATAAAATACCTAGTATTATTATGATTATTATAATTATTATTTGCGTATTATTAATTATTCAGAACACCAAAAAACCACATTTTCAAAACAGCAAAAACCACAACAGACAGTAATAAACACAGCAAATTACAAAACAATTGTGTCGTTTGTTTTCTGTTGGATGGTGTCCGATGATGTATTTATCTTGCTTTACTTCTGTCGTTTAATAAATTGTTTTTTAGCCTTGAAAATGGCAAACAACTTTTGGCGAAACGTCGGCTGATAATCAGGAGTTGTATGTTTTAGGACCAAAATCCTCAATAACCCCTTATGTGAATTTGAAATATCAGTATTCGAGAAACTATATCAATTTTACTTTTAACTTTTCCGTAAAATTCATCCATATTAAGTTATTAAAACAAATTATTTTATAGGTCTTTTAAATTTATTCACTTTTTTTTTAAAGAAAAGTATATTGGAATAAATTATTTAGTGTAAGTGTATGTACAAGAGGAGCATTTAAATCTATAAATATTTTATTTCATATTCAGTTAAAGTATTTTCTGAATAGTCAAAGTACTGCATTTAAATTACATATTTCAAAAAAGGATTATGAATTTGTTTGTCATTTTTGATAAATATACCAAGAAAACATAAAACATTATTTAAAAATAAATATTTTTTTGTATATGAACAATGCAAGGATGCAATGAAGTATATTAAACATAATTTTTTGGAACTATAACGTGAAATATCTCACAGATTTATGATGTTTTGGTAATGAAGAAACAAAAAACGTAAAGTATTTCAATGTAGTTATAAAAGTTTGTTTTTAATAAAGTTTGTTTAAAATATAATTGTTCAGTTTGAATAGCCACGTTACATGCATAACTAATACAAATCAAGACGCCAATTTTAAATAAACATGACTCAAATACAGAACATCTAAACTCAATTAACTCAAAAAAACCTGAGTAAATACTTTTTCAATTAGCAATTACATTTCTATAGTAAAAAGGTAACACCTTCAATGATTATGCAGTACGTTTAATGTTTTTTTTTTGTTTATTTATCATAGACTAAAATTGAAATTATGCTGGTCATTAACATTATATTCTTCCTGTACATTTGGTCAAATGGTTATGTTTCTCATATAAAAACAAAGTTTTTGAGATCCTCTTATTAAAATTGGATATTATTTGTTCATTTCAACGGTATTATGTAACACATTTATAAACAATTAAGTTTCATATTTTTAACGTCAAACATTTATTTTAAGATTTCAAGAAAATTGATAAAATTTTTAGTCAACCTCTGAGCATTTTTGAATCAGAAATGGAACTATGTTTCCTGACTGTAATAATTCTTTTGTTATTGGGATGTAGTAGCTATTTAGTAATTGACAGCTATTTCTATTCTAAGTGATCAGTCTTGCGGGAAGGTTGTGTGAAGGTTAAAATTAAGTAAGAAGAAAAGTGACCACAAGCCAATTGGAAACAAGCGATTGGAGAAAGAGAATTGACCACGAGGTATTCGATGGAGTAAGAACGACATTGGTGTCCAGTGGACCACAAAACCATGCATTGCTTGCATCAACTAGGCCTGAAACTAAAACGGCTGGAAAGAAAAAGGAAGAATCTAAAGGTAGAAATCTAAAATGTGCAAATATGATGAAACAAAGGAAAAAATAGTCTTATACATAACAAAAAAATACCCTGTTTTACAAAAAGATTGGCGCATTCAATTATATTTATATTCTTGTTCAATATTTATTATTACATTGAGTTTTAATTGAGTCACGTTCAAAAAAAAAACCAAGCTAAATAATGGATTACAGTTAAATATTACTATCTACACAATTAGCTCAATAAAATTTCTATCCAAAAATAACTAAGTAATAATAGGGAATAAATAAAGAACTAAAAAAAAAAGATATTTCTGCAATGTTTCTATTCAAAGAAATATGTTTATATGGGTTCAGGTCAACATAATTAACTTTTGTGTTAATTATGTAGAAAATTTCTGCAAAAAAATGTAAATAATATAAGGAATCTTACAAGCGTACGTTTTCAAAATGGATGATTTTAAAGATAAATTAGGTTTTAATTAAAACAATTGAAGCATAATTATAATTAACAAAACCGACTGATTCTAAATTGTTAGGTTTATTTTTCAAATTGTTGAAAATAACCTTATCCAGGAGATTAACAATGCACCTGGCAACAGGTGCACCTAAGGAACACCCTAAAAAGGTCCATGGCGTAGACTTAAGCCGATAAATGTTAGCTAGTAATTGTGAAATAATGAATAGAGAAAATGAAGTCGGTCGTTTGCAAATAATAGAAGCACTCCAGATATTAGAAAAGAAACCAAGTATAAATGGACAGATTTAAAGTTTCAATAGAATTTTAAAGCTACATGGAGAGTAATCGGTGAGTAGGAATGCTCAAGATAATTAATATTAAGCTTAGCATTAGGGACAAATGTCTATGGACTTGTCTAAACTGTAACCTTCAAGTTAGCATTGCCTTACCGTAACCTCCCTTATTTATATATCATGCATGTCAACTGCGTTATTGTTTTGTGTAAAGTATTTATACTTCGTTATTATATAGTTATATATATATTTAAATTTTTAGCGTCAGCAAGTAAATTTAAAAACACCCTGAAAAACTTACTAAATATTATATATATTGAAATGTTAATATGGATTGTAATTAATAATACCATTATATAATTATTCAAATATTAATTATTAATATTTATTTTTTAATGGTATAAAATGTCAATTTTTATTGTTGAATAGAGATAAATGTAGTTTGCTTCTACAAAGAATTTTTTTTATTTGAGGTAAAGAACAAGACAGTATTAGAATAATTTCAATAGGAAATTGAATTGTAAGTCAAAGGAAGGAAATTGATAGAAATATAATTATAAGTTGAGCTAGACGGAGGATGAGGATTTGGTTGAGTACGTGACAGGATGAAGTAATTTGTCTCTAAGATCATGACAATGAAAGAAATTGTGGGAGATGCATTGTGAGAGAAAGTGATGGAATGATGAAGGGGTAGTCGCTAAGGGGATGTAAGGCAAAAGGTCTATATCTCTAGGGGGAGGTCTTAAGGAAGCTGTTTAGATGAGCAGATCTATCCTAGTATCTCACGATATTCCATATCAACGTCTTTCATCTTCTCACACAAATATATGGGATAAAACTTTTGATTGAATTTCTCAACTTACTTATTTCTCATTTGCGAAATAATTGGAATGTGTAATTCAAAATCACTTCAAACCAATTCAAGAATAAATAGACACCAACATACTTCTCCCTCTCACTATTTCGTTATCTTCAAAACTTAATACGCTCTTCCTCCCTCCCTCTTTCACTTTCTCTTTGTAATTCACTGCTCTCTCAAATTCACTAACTTACTGCTAAGACATATAAATGAACTTCTCTTAACATTTACAACTTTTAAAATTAAATTTTGTGCTTTCAGTTTTAATTTTCTACCATCTTACAACATAAGTGTTTTCCAACATATAAAAAAGTATACAGTTTCAATTTCTAGAAAAATGTCAGCATTGTTCTTCAATTCTTTTAATAGCTCATAAGTATTCAACAATTGTAAAAACGTTGATGTTTCCTCTATTCTTGTATTAATATTATTTCATTGCAGTTTGACAGGGTGAAAAACTAACGGAAAAACTGAGGAGGAACTTAAATGTCAGTTGTAGTACTTCCAGAACATGGTTTCAGAGAATATTTCACAATTTTCACGTCAGAAAAATTTCTTAGTCATTGTTGTTTATAAATGACAAATATTGGTGAAAACTGGTAACAGTAAATTGCAATATATTTAATGTATAAAATTGATAATTATTTTTTAGTAACTTTTCTAAAATTACTATTAGTTTACCTTCTTTATTAGGGAAGTTGTGAAAGCAGAATTATTATCCTGCTCTTTAAGATGTGACTAGTTATATAATGACATTAAGGAAGCTGAGATGCTATGATCTGTTGGAAAAGTAATTTTAGATGAAGATATACTTATTCTGATGCGAAGTCTCATAAGTTCATATGAATTTCTCATTATAAGTTTAGAAATTAGCTCTAAAAAGAGAATAAATTAAGAAAATGAAAAGTAAAAGTTAATAAAAAGTTGAAACAAAACAAAATCAAAGTGAAGTTACGAAAGCCTACTACAAAAAATAAACAAGGAAGAGCATATATATATAATCAAAATATTAAACCGGACAGATATATAAATGAAAAAAGACAACAAATAGAAGAAGCGAGAAAACTTACTGGAAGAAATATCTTCTTCCCTTCTTCTCCCTGACGACGAACTTCAGTTCGAAATATTGACCCAGTAAGTTTTCTCGCTTCTTCTATTTATTGTCTTTTTTCATTTATATATATATATATATATTCACTGATAAAACGAAATACGATCCAAACTGGACACAATACGAATTCGAGATTAACAAAGAGCAACACACAAAGTAGGGAAACACACTTACAGACTCAAATTTTCGGGTAATCCGTCTTCAGGAGAAAAGAGAATGGGAGACCAAGCACGTTGTAGGCGCCTACAACGTGCTTGGTCTCCCATTGTCACAAGTAAACTCAGCTACTACAAGACATATCAAAACTGAAACATTTACAGTAGATTTTTATATGTCTAACTTAAAATATAGGCTCTTAATTGAAGGGAAATTTAAGTTAATGTTAAGTTATCGATGTTTAAAGCAAAAAACGTTTGTCACAGGTAAACGCAGCCACCATGAGACATAGCGAGTTGAAACTTTTACACTAGATTTGCATATGCCTAACTTAAAATATAGGCTCTAAATAGATTGATAATTCAGAGCAGAAGCGAAATTATGGGGCTTTAAGCTGTATTTTGCTAACTTCACAGTCAAATTTCTTTTGAAAATACACAGGTGTAGCAAGTACTGTTAGTTGATTTTAATTCTATTTGAGCATATGAATATATTTCATATTGTCAATTGAAATGAAATTGACATCATTGAAAAGGTGTTTCCCAGAGTTGAAGATATACTATCTATTAAGAATAAATAGTTTTGTGAACGAGCGATTCTCAGCTCTTAATATGAAGAGGCAAGAAAAATCAACAAACAAGTTCTTACGCTATATCATACCGAGGAAAGAACTTACAAGTCAGTAAAGAGAGTGTTTAGTGATGAGGAAGCAGCTCATTATCCAACTGAATTTCTTGACTCTAAATTTTTTTCTTCTGGAATTCCTGATCATGAGTAAAAACATAAAGTAGGAGCACCAATCATGCTGCAATCTAGTAGCAGTAACAAATTTCATGTTACGAAATATGAGTGCCACAAAACTGTGTATCGGGACACGACTCCGAGTTCGTGCTCTGCACAGATATGCCATAGAGGCGGACATTATGACTAAGTGTGGTATTGGGGAGTCTGTGTGTATACCAAGCATTCCATTGATTCCGAGCCACTATCTGTTTCAGTTGAAACGATTTCAAAGTCTATTTTGTAATGATGTTAACAAAGTTGCAAGGGGAAACTTTATCTAACGCAAGAATTTAAGTTAGCGAGACCAAGTTTATCTCACACGGTGAACTGTTACTTGCTCAAGAGTCAGAGTTTGTAACTCTTTGTTTTTCCATGAACCTGAAGTACTGACATCTAATATGGTGTATACAGAAGCATTTGTTTAAGACTACACTAATAATGGTATTTTCTAATATTCTACAATTTCTAATGATATTTTGGAATACCAAGTACAATCGAATTTTTGATTCCGTCAAAGACGGGTAGGTTTGCTAGAATATTATAAAATATGTGTTATTAGTGCCTTAGTATAAAACTGATAGACCAAAAAAAAATTATTTTTTACCTTAATATGAACAAATAATTGCCTGAAAAACAGAGCGAGGTCATAAATTAATTATATAGCTGAAAGCTATTGGATAATTAATTTTGGAATGTTTTTTGCTTATTGGCATTCATGGAAATGAAGTACGCTATAATTGGTCTAATTGGTTATTGTAGGAGGATCTACAAAATAGAATATTGTATTGAAATCATAGCACAGCTTTGGCTCTAATAAATTCTATTTACCTTCTAACCAAGGTAGAAACTGAAGTAGTGGGAATAGAAGAAATTGTTAAAAATGGCCAAGTAGACCGATATCTACCTCATGGGAGTGGCTGGCTTAGAACCCTCACCGCAAACGATATCTTGCAGCATACTCCCACAATATACGTGCTCTTCCCAAGGCGTGTCTATGCCAGTGAACCATACAGTTATGTGCGATCGTCTGTCCAGAATCACTGGACAATGCCACGTGCACCCGTTATTCATCCTAAGCCTCCTACTTAATTATCACTGCAACTCCTAATTAAACATCAAATAATATTGAAAAATATAGTTTAAAATACTAACAATCAAGTACTATTGTGCTTGTGTTATTATGACCATTCAAGTAATTTTTTTAAAATTTTTAAACATTTGATGATAGCACCACTAAAATTTGTGGAAAAGCAGCTACAGTAAAAAATAAATGTTAAAAACAATTGAAATTTGTTAAGTGCTTATAATGAAGACATACATAAGTGTTTAATTTGAAAATGCATTGTCTCAAATTACAGGATTAAGTTCAATCAACAATACTAATGTTCTGTTGCACATAATTTGGCACTTGTACTTAGATATTGACACAAGTTAGATAAATGTAAAAAAAATAGTAATTGTTTGAATTTATTATTATTTTAGTAAGTTAAAATAACAAACTTGTTAAAAGTTTGTTTTTACGAACGTATAACTCAATAACAATTTTTGTCTAGCAATGTTTTAAGATGATCTAAGGGTCCAAGCGCATGAGTAATATTGCTTTATGCGTTGTTTTTTGTGAGTAATATAATTAAATTTATGGTGCAAATGAGATGTTAACTGATCAATAAAACTGCTGATTTTTATATTAAATTTCAGTTGTTCAAATTATTTGTATGCGCGAATGTTTAAATTTTAAAGTATATTTCAAGTTGTGAAAATTAGCGTTTTTGAGATTAACAATAGACTGGTTGGTTGATGTTTGTGAATGGAGTTTTGGTATGGAAGGGGATGGTTTTGGCATTATCTGATTCATGAATATTTCATGATTTGTCATCGTTATGCTGGCAATCCAGTAGCGGGGAGTGATTGCTGTCTGTCAGAGCAGCAGTGTTTGCAATTACAATTACAATGTTACACACTGCAATACATTTGAATTTCTGACAATTAACATTAAGAGTGTTTTTATTATATATTACATACTCCTCATGCTTTGGATCACAGTCTCATTTGCTGAAATGTAAAATGACTAGCATAACATTTACTGTAATCACGAATAAATTCTGATTATGGGAGAGTAACAGCCCTGCTTATTATCAATATTACGGTATCAGCAGAAACAATCAGCACGCCTTCAATGCTGAATTAGACCCAAATACCTGTACAACAGAGCAAACATTTATTCATTTTATAGATAATATCTCATATATCGACTATGCCAGGAATAAAACATACCACTTCAAGTAAGTTATGAAATAATATTCAACATTTTTTATATATAATGTTAGAACAAACTAGAATATAAGTAGACAATATTTATGAATCCATTTCATCGAAATGGAGAAGATATGAGATGGAATATTTGATATTTATATTGTCAATTATAGATCGATTGATTCATTAACTATTATTAGCATTGTCGGTACAAGTACTGGTTATTAATGGTTTATTTCTGGTCATTTATAAGTATGTTATTTGTATTGTAACTTAAATTAACCGATGTTTGGGCCACAGTAATGCTATTATATCTCGTCCATACCTTCTAGAAATAGATGTTTAATGACATTACAATAAAAATCTGAAAGGACCTTAATTCAAAACTACTATAAGTGAACATAATATAATACTCGTTGACAGTAAATGGAATTTTCGTTTTAATTAATGTGGCTGTCTTATTAAAAGTTATATCACACTTTTTGATAAAATATTATTAATCATACAGGAAGTCAGTTATATGATTTTATTTGTATTAAATTAACTAAATCAAATTTGCCTGTAATAGAGTTCTTGAGATCATGCTTTTAAGACCATGTGACATGTAATTATATTAGCATTGCACTGAAGGTCTATGACTCGTCAGTCTTAAGTGCACTACTACAATATGTGTTCTATTAAGCCGGGCATTGCTATTTTTATAATCAACTTTAGATATTTAGATCTTTCATGAATCTCATAAGGTCTCTTAGAGAAGAGACCAATCTGTTGGTTTTAGGTATGATTTGTCAATCAAACCTTATCTTCTATACTGTATTATTTTATTTTATTTTTATTATTTGAGGTTGACTATACCACTGCGTCTTAAAAAAAAATAGTGTACTTCCCCTCTTCTGTACTAAAGTACCCCAGCAGTTAGCTTCAACGGTTCCAAGAAGCTCAGCACGTAAAAGAAGAAGTTCTAGCGGTAAAAGTTTTTTTGGTTGCTGGTTTTACTAGGATAAATAAGATTTTATATTTGACCTAATTACTCCATGTATTATTAATGAATTAGATACCACTTAATATTTATACTTTTGAATAATATTTAAACGCATTTATTAGAATTTATTTAAATGGATTTTATACTTGGAATTTCAATCGTATTCTGTCATGACTAATGTGTAACTCAGCTTGTACAAATAGAAATGCACTATTAAGCTAAACAGTATTACAACATGAATATTCATAGACTGATATAAAGCAGTCTATTATCAATTATTCAATATATCAATTATTCAATATCAATTATTGAAAGTACAAAAAGCAACTTGATAATTTCTTACCTTAGTAAATTAATTAAAAAGTTAGTAAAACAATGAATAAATTATTTAAATATATAGAAAAGTGTACTAGAAATAATATATATATAATAAATAGAAACTTTTTTTTATTGTTTAAACTAATCCCCTAGCGGGTGATAACGTCAACCGTCTACAGGTTTTTTGATTAATCGGTGATTCTACAGATTCTAGATTAAGAGTACTAAATTTTGCCTAACTCAAGTGCATTTCAAATAGGGATCTTTAACGAGTACCTGTTATCGTACAGGTTTGGGACGGAGTGCTTAAAGTCCTCTCCGAGGGACGAGGAACTCAGATTTATTCAGCTCCCACGTGAATAAGTCGAGAGCCAGGTGGGGATCCAACCCCGGGCTACCAGCCCAGAACCGTGTACGTTAACCAGCTGAGCTAACTTGGCCCCCTTGATAAATAGAAACTTCTGGTGTATGTAATATATTGGTTACCCTTATAAAAAAACATCATTCTGAGGAAACATCACCCATAAAATTACAAAAATTTTTCACCCATCACTTGAAACAAAATTATCTCAGGAGGTGAAGTATACTATGTAAGAAATCCACTGGCTACTTCAACAAAAGCCATGTTCTCTTGCAGGAGATTATTTTGTATCAAGAAATTTTTTTCTTTGGCTTTTCAAAAATGTTATAACTGCTGTAGTTATACGAATGAGATTATTTGCATCAGTGGTGTGATATACAAAAATAAGCTTATATATTAATAAGTGGATCAATCAGTACTATCTGACTACCTCAGGAATGAAAGACTAATACAGATCTCCCATTTAGATGTTCACATTATGCTTAAATGAGACATGATATATTATATACCCAAGAAGATTGGTATTAAATTTACTTATAGAAAAGTTGCTCGTGCGGAGTTTCTGGTCTCCCATCGAGCGCCTCCCCAGGTGGCGGATAGGGGAATGCCTCCCAGATATGGGTGGTACCGGAGAAATGAAATATCCGGGGCGGACCAAAACCAGACGCTGCTGCCTTGTAGTGAAGGGGCTGAACCCCCAAAGGCTAGGGGAAGAAAACCCTACACAAATCACCTGGTCCTCCAAGTTGGGGGTTGGGCGTGGGGTTAACAACCCCACCCCGGAAAAACAAATCATGTTACGAACGACCAAGAAATGCCTCGGATGGACAGTATAAACAACGGTATATCGACACGGCGAGTAAACGGAACTTCTTTAGCCAACAACCAAATAAAAGCTATATCGAGGAAACCCTGGTGGGAGACGACTAAGAGGGAGACCGAGGCTTCGCTGGATCGATGGTGTGGAGGAGGACCTGAGGAAGCTAGGTGTCGGCACAGACCGGGCAGCCTGGAGGGCAATAATTGGTCAGGCCCAGTCCCTCCACGGGACGTAGAGCCAATGAGTAGTAGTAGTAGTATAGAAAAGTTGAGTGTAGGCCAATCCAGATTTTTTCCTTTACTTATAAGTAAAGTATAGTGATCATGAAAAAAATTGATCTCGAGATTTTGACGGAATTATATGTTTTGAGGTCCCAAAAGTCGTTTTATGAAGTTTTTTCGATGATGTTTGTGTGAGTGTGGGTGGGTGAGTGTGTTAGCATTGCTTGTTACCACGCTACGGTCAAGAATCTTTCATGGATCAAGTAGATATTTTACACAAAAATAGGCCCCTTAGTGTAGATGATCCCTATTGTTTGAGAGGAATGATGCATACGGGAAGGTAACTTTTTTTGTCAAAAACCAGTTTTTAGAAAACATGTTTTTTTCCTCAACAGCTAAGTCTAGAGTTTTGAAATTATAGCATTATCTTTGCACTTACAAATACAATAAACAAAAAATATATTCAGATTTTTAAAACGAGAGGAAAAATTTGATTTCCAATAAAATGTATAAATTATGACTTATAATTCAATCTCAAAGCTTGTGAGAGCGATACAAGCCAACTATAGCTAAAAATAGAACATTGTGTGGAGAATGAGTAGAGATATTTTTTTTCAACATTACATTCGCCAAAAAGGCCTTAAAGTACGATTTCTGTTTTCCGAAATTTTTTTTACGCTAAACGACTCATTAAAAAGTCATGAAAATTTGACCAAAAATGAAACAAACAATTAAAAATTCATAAAAAAAATTCATGAAATTTCAATTCCGAAAAAGAGCAATAAAGCTATAAAAACTGTTTGTTTATCCTAGACTAAGTAATCACCTGTTATACTTGTCGAATTTTTGATTTTTTTTACAATGTTTACATTGACTTAGAATTTTTTCAGTGAATTCACCAATATAATATAATGTTTAGAGGTATAATGGAAATGTTTAAATGATTTAACGACTTATATGTGATATAATAATAATAATAATAAAATTCATATATGTAAAAAATCAACAACAATAGAGCTGATTAAACATATAATTTCTGATTATTTTTATGGAATGATGGGTTTGTCTAAAAAATTGTTCTAAGCAATCTATATGTTGCACAATTCTACAAAGGTTAATATCAGATGCTGAATTTTTTATGTTGATGAATAACATTATTATTGGGTAATATTGAAGTTTTTGGAATGAACTTTTACGTCCTATACAAGGGTTTCTATGTTTCTGTCTAATTTCCAGTTTTTTCACTATTCTAGTCTAATAGTTCATACCATTATTTTTAAAAATATCAAGGTTCCAGTTTTTAAATTTAAATTATACAGAAAAGTCAACTTTGAACTTGACTTAAGAATGCTAATTACTTGAAAGATGGCTAATTACCAATATATTTTTTCTCAATATACATTTACAGCAAACTTATAACAGAGTAGAGCACGTAGGAAAAAATAACATTCTCTCAGAATGTTACTCAGAAATTATTAATAAATTGGTTTTTTTATGATTTTTGACAAAGGGAAAGAAAAATGAGTTTTTAAAAAATTCTAGCATGTCATGAAATTCCCAGTATAATAATTTGATAAAAGATCAAAAATGTAGAACATTATTCAGAAATAAAAAAAAATTTAAAAATAATAAATGAAATTATCTAAATCTTAAATTAAAAATTATCTGAAAACATTATTTCTTACATGTTTTTGACATTTCAGACAAAAACTTAAGTAATATTTTTAAAATACTTAAAATATTATCAAGTTCTAAATGAGGAAATGTGTCTTAAGTATTAAATATAGAAGAAGGTCAGATAATCTGTTTATGTAAGAGATCCACGGGCTATTGGAGCAAAAGCCATGCTCTCTTGTAGGAAATTATTTGGTATTAGCAAATTTTCACTTTGGCTTTTCATAATGTTATTACTGCTGTAGTTATAATAATGATTGTATATCCATTATTTCTGTGACATACAAAAAAGGCTTATCTATTGATAAGTGGATCAATCAGTATCTGTACTACCTTAGGAATGAATGACTAATAAACATCTCCCATTTAGACGATTATATTATGCTTAAATGAAACATTATATATTATATACCCAAGAAGTTTTATATTAAGTTTGCTTATAGTAAAGTTGAGTGTAGGCCACTCCAGATTTTTACATAATACATCCCCCAATATCACATGATATTATATGCATCACTTGTGTAATATACAGAAATGAGTGCATATATTGAATACTGATTCCATCACTCTGTAATATCTCCAGGATTGAAAGACTAATTCATTCATTCCTGGCAACTGCCATTTAGACATTTATATTATGTCTAAATGGTATATTATATACCTAAGAAGTTTGATATTACATTGATTTATAGTAAAGATGAATGTAGGTTACACCAGATTTTGTTTAAAGTTGGTTTATATTATGTCTAAATGGTATATTATATACCTAAGAAGTTTGATATTATATTGATTTATAGTAAAGATGAACGTAGGTTACACTAGATTTTGTTTAAAGTTGGTTTATATTATGTCTAAATGGTATATTATATACCTAAGAAGTTGATATTATATTGATTTATAGTAAAGATGAACGTAGGTTACAATAGATTTTGTTTAAAGTTGGTTTATATTATGTCTAAATGGTATATTATATACCTAAGAAGTTTGATATTATATTGATTTATAGTAAAGATGAAAGTAGGTTACACCAGATTTTGTTTAAAGTTGTTAAAATTATGGTACAAATTTTTATACAAAGTTGTAAACTATATAATAGTTAAATTTCATTAAAAACCGAACCATTAATCATTATAACATTTTTCCTAGTATTATAATATTTCTTTAATTATTATTTTCCTTTTAATATTAAAGATTACATTAGAATTGCATCTATTGTTACTAACATATAGAGAACCAATTAATTATGTTAATGTTATAAATGATAAGAATTAAATAATTGGAGATACACTCGATTATTTTTTGTTAGAATGACTTTTTTAAATTACACTTTAATTGAATATTAACTTAAAAGAATCAGTTATAAATGTTTTTGAGTTTTAGTGGGATTATTCAAGCAAAAATAAGTCTTATGCTAATTAGTAAAGATGTTTGTTTTAATTTTTTGGTTCATTACTATAATATAGTAGTAATTATAATTCAATATAATATTGTTTGTCATCATTAAATAGTTATAATTTAACGCAATGCAGTAAAAAAAAAATAGAAGATAATTTTAAATTGTGTACTAACTTTGTTTCTGATGTGCAGTGTTTTTTTTCTTCTTTTATTCTTTCTTTTCAAACACTTATACGAACATAAAAATATTTTCACTCGTTGCATCGTTCAGTAATCTAATTAATAAAATCGCTTTTCACTGCTAAATATAACAATATTTCTCTAAACTTAGATTAAAATAACCGACGCTTGGAATTAAAAAGAACCAATGACGCCATATTGATTTGAAGAAATATAAAGGGGATTTGGTTCATAATTACCCAGTGTTTACACAATGAACAGGCAATATTAAATGAACCAAATACAGACCTACATATTTTAGTGACTTGCATTCAATAAAAAATGAAAGTAATGCTTATATTAGTGGAATTAAGTAATTGACTTTTCAGGTCTGTCTGAACATTAATAAAGATAATAATAATAATAAATTGTATCCGTGTGCACTCCTCATTACTAAAAGTTAATATATTATTAAGTTAATTGACAACCTTTTTAATTCAATGTTTCGTTTTAATGAACTTACCTTTATTTTGCTAATTTTAACGAAAATCTAATTATCATCGCAGACTTGTAAAAAAATTAAATGAATCACAATAACTAATATCTAATAATTGCTGAGAAATATTTTACATTAATTTTCAATATGTTGCTAATTCATACGGTAGAGTTTACATTGTTAATTATTACCATTTCAAAGAGTTTGTAAAGAACAAAGAAATAAAAATATTTTCCATATTTTTTTAAATTTTACAGAAAACACTTTATTTTCAGACTATATTTGCACAACTACATTTAATTGTAATTAATGACTGCCATTGCAACCTAACCAAACCTTTTAATCGAAGCAAGATACACCACTATAAGAACATTATGTTATATATTATATATATATATATATATATATATATATATATATATATATATATATATTATATATCCCATTATTTGTAACAATAGATTTATTGTGAATTTAATAAAATTCTATTGTAATCTTTTTTTTTTTATTGCCTTACAATTCATATCATGAAAATTTAAAAAAAATAAAAATATGAAAAGATAAGGTTTCATAAAAAAAATCATTGTTAGATAAATTTTTGTAATTTAAAAATGTGAAAAGCTGCGTTTTCATTAAAATACCATAATCATTGTTGGCTAAATTTTTATAATATAAAAAAAAATAAATTATGAAAAACTATGTTTTCATTAAAATAATCATTCTTAGATAAATTTTTATGATTTAAAAAAAATTAAAAATATTAAAAGATAATTTTTAATGAAAATAATCATTGTTAACAGATGAGATTTGTACTTGTAACGGTAAGTGACTAATGTTTAAAGATGACTGCATATATATACTCTCTTTGTGTCTACCAACGACCAACGACCAACGAATATAACCGCGCACTATAGTGCACGTCGTAACTAGCAGTTCCAGACCAGAGGCTTGATTACTGTGCTACTATAACATGGAGTGTCAGTAATTCATGTCGGATATTAAGTTAGTCTGTACAGTAATGATGTCGTATTCGCGGTCATGTGGTCTTGTTAGTCATAGTTTTCAATGCTTTGAGTCATGAACTGGAAAGGTAGTCAGATAGTCACTGGATGAAGTAATTATTTAGTGAGGTTGAGGAAGGTTGGCGACAGGATTTAGAGTTTGTACAAGGAGGTTTGGATGGGTAGATAGTTTGTTGTCTTCATTGGTAGTAAGTCGAGTGATGTAGCTATCTATGGATTCCATTTTCAAATCATGGTGAATATCAACATTACGGGCGTACCAAGGAGCTCTGGCTATAAGGCGGGCACACTTATTTTGAACAATCTGGATACACGCCTTGTTCGTTGGTGCAGCTCTAAACCAGACGGAGCATCCATAAGTCATCGCTGAACGAATAACCCCCTTATAGACAAGGTCCTTGACCGAATCAGGAGAATTCCTTGATTTGAAAAGAGAATATAGATTACACATCAAGTAAATTCCAAGCTTGGATTTCTTATGGAGGTGCTGTTTGAATGTTAATCTAGAGTCTAAAAGAAGACCCAGATATTTTACATGGGTTTGGTAGGGAATGATCTGGTTACCAATGAAGACAGGAGGAGGACGGGGAGAGACACCCTTGCAGAAGCGAACATGGGAACTCTTTGTTGGATTCACCGCTAGTTTCCACTTTGAGAACCAATGCAAAGCCCCATCAAGGAAACATTGCAATTTCCTGGTGGCATAGCTCACATTAGCACATCTATAAGCTACAGCGGTGTCATCCGCGAAGAGTCCGAGAAATGTCTCAATCTGCTTGGGTGAATCGGGAGTTATTATAGCAGGAGGCTTGGGGAAGTCAAGTGTGTACAGGCAATATAGGATTGGACCAAGAACACTGCCCTGGGGAACACCTCTATGCATTTGTCCAGTTGGAGAATGTCTGTCATTAATAGAAACAAAAAAGTTTCGTCCAGAGAGGAAAGACCCAATAATCTCCACAAACCATTCAGGCAAACCAAAGCAGCCTAGTTTGTGCAGTAGACCCCGATGCCAGAAAGAGGCGAAAGCTCGCTCCAGATCCAGAAAAACTGCCACTGTCTTATAAGGGAGGAATGGCCTCGCCAGTGAAGTTCCCTGCTTGATGAACTGGACCAATCTTCGAAGCTGTAAAGTGGTCCCATGTTCACTTCGGAAGCCAAACTGTTCCGGCTGGAATGGCAAATAGGACTTTATTTTCGAAAGGATCAGCCTCTCAAAGACTTTACCCAGACAAGGTAACAGACTAATAGGTCTATAGTCCTGTGGAGAATGACCTGATTTGTGTGGCTTATGTAATAAAATAACTTTTGCCAACTTCCACGCAGCTGGGAAGTAGCGCAGCCGTAGACAAGTGTTATAAAGAGCAGTCAAGGCTGCTAAAACTTTAGGGGGAAGTTTAGAAAGTAATTCATTACTAATGCCATCACAACCGGGGGAGGATTTTGATTTAAGGGTTGAAATGATCTGTTCTTTTTCGGAGGGAGAAAAGAATATTGGAATAGGAGGGTGGGTGGTAGTTATAAGGGTGGTTACAAAGGGAATGGGAGAGGGGGGGTGAGGTCTGTATAGGTTTAGGAGGTAGTGGTAGAATGTTGAGGCCTTCTGGGTGTCGTCTATGAGAGGCTGGTTATTCTCCCTCAGGGGGTGAGACACCTGGGATATACTTGGTCCTTTCTTCAGGTGCCTGATGATACGCCACGCAATAACATGGGACGGGTCTCCTTCAGAGCTAAGAAAATTGGCCCAATGTCTACCATTGTGGGACCTGATAAGAGAACGAATCTCCCATTGTGCTTTATTCAACATGTTGCGAATTCCTTGATCTCTTGTGACCTGAAACAACTTCCTCAGTCTGTTCTTTTCCTTAATTTTCTGTAAGATATAGGGAGGGAGAGGATTGAGATAGGAGCAGGAGGGTTTATTGACGGATGATTTTTGAAGTGATGATAATAGATGTTCTGTAAAGGATTGGAGAAAATTGTCAATATCTAAAGGAGAGGAAAGGTTTTTCGGAAATGGAAGATTCTGAGAAACAAGGGATTGAAACGATTTCCAATTAGTTTTAAATTTACTTAAGTTAGGTCGGTAGTTTATTTTAAATTTGTGTAGGCAGAACAGAACTGGTAGGTGAGTTGAATCAAGGCAGTTTAAGGCCTCAGAAGTCACAACATGATTAACATTACAAGAAAGAGAAACGTCCAAAATATCAGGTCGACCAGCAGCAGGGCGAGGGATATGTGTGGGTGTTGAGGGAGCATGAATGAGAACATTGGAGTTGAGGATAAGGTCAAGGAGAATGGAGCCTGAATGATTGTCAGTGCAACAGCCCCAAGCAGTGTTTTTGGCATTCAGGTCTCCCCCTACGATAGAGGGAATACCTGAATGCAGTAGCTGTCGGAGGTGATTGACGTTTAAGGGAGTATGGGGAGGTTTGTATACTGCTGATATGAGCAGGGGGATATTGGAGTTAGGGAACTGGATCTTCACTGTGGTGTGTTCAAGGGGAGCCCAATCGCTCATAATTCTAGCATAGGGGATACTGTTGCGAATAAGAACTGCTGTACCACCCCCAAAAGTGGGGCTGTCAGTTCTCTCTACTTTGTAGCCCGGAATGGAGAAGCGAATATTGGGCTTTAAGAACGTCTCAGACAATAGAACCAAATCAGGTTTCAGAGATCCTAGCAGCTGAGAGAGTTCTGCCTTTCCTCTCTGGACACCACCAGGATTGTACACAATGTAAGTCAACGAGTCGGGGGGAACGTTAATTGCTGTCGCAGCCATTTGTTTTAGAGTAGATGTCATTGTCTGTATGTTGGTCAGTGAGGTTGTCGGAGTGGAAGTTGGAGGCCTCGGCTATCTTTGTTACTATCAGGTCCAAGACCCCTGACGTTTTGAGGATGTTTACGATATAGTCATCCAATTCCGAAGGAGATTTGATAGAACTCGATTCTGGACTTTTCTTCCGTCCAAGACTGTCTCGATAGGAGACAGTCAATGGAGGTGGCATTGGAGCAGGAATGAGTCTGGGATCAGTGGATGGAGAAGGAGGAGAAGGGGGAGGGGATTTGCTAAACACCGGGCAACCACGGTAGTTAGCAGGATGTGCTCCCTTGCAGTTTACACAAACTGGTGATGTCTGCTTGGGAGCGGGACAGGACGAATAGTGGTGGTTACCAGGGCAGCGAACACAACGAGGAACCTCTCTGCACCAAGTCTGAGTATGGCCCAGTCGCTGGCATCTATAGCACTGCGTTGGCCCAGGCCTTCTGCGGGATTCCTCGACCGTAATCGCAATGCCTAGACAACTGGACACCGAGGTGATCGTTTTGATATTAGGGCCAGGCTCAACCGTAATTTCAAAAACTGGGAGTGGTCTGGGTACTGTGTCGTCAGGGAATCTTGGCCTTCTGGATACTAACTGTCTAGCTCGTGCCCTATGTCCTTTGTCCAAGAAGTCCTTCTCTATATCTGTCGGGTCTGTGTCAGTTGGTAAGTACTTAATTATAAATTTTAAAGATTTAGGTTCCCAGGGAGGTCTAAAGGAGTGAAACTCGATATCCATATTTTTTAGTGACTTTGTCACCGTCCGGTAGGCAGTCGGTGTCTTGGTCTGGATCCTAATAGACTGACCACCTGATGTGACAGCCATGTCGTCCAAAAGGCTCTGCTGGGCAGATGCTCTAAACCTTTGGAAAGACGACATGGACCTAATCATAATTGGAGGCGGAGAAGGGGAGGAAGAGGTAGGAAGGTTATTACTTCGATCCGTCGAGTCACTTGTCAAGTCACTTTGGGTAGAAGTGGCGTCAGGAAGGTAATTCTCAGACGGACCTTCGGCTATATCTTCTAAGGGTGCAAATGAATTAGGAGTAAGTATGGGGGCAGGAGGTGTAGTTTTACTACTAGAGGCCCTAGTAGTGGGACGAGGAGTTTTTGGGAGTGAGGCAGAGGAAAGATTGGGTTTAGTTGGTTTGGAGTTTGACTTTTTTGAATTAGATTTGGGCAGAGGTTTTGAAGGGATGTCTATAGTGGGATCAGGAGACTGAGGGGCAGATGAGGTAGAAGAATTGCCTTTGGACTCAAGACTGGCCATCTCCCGAGCCAAGGCGGGGAGAATGTCCAGCCCCTGAGCCTTCCACTCAATCAGTTGTGTCAACATAGTTTTCAAGGCCAGGTCAAAGGAAGTCATGGTCAAGTCAGTCGCTGTCGATAACAGTAAAATAAATAAGTATGGGGGTTTCTGTACCTTGATCTAGCGTCCGTTGATCGTTGATCGTTAGCCTGCCGGTCTCACTATTACTACAATGTTGAAAACCACTAAACACAATCTACTCTGATACAACAGGAATATAAAAATAAAAATACAGAGGTATGAATAAGTGAGTCACTGGATGATGCACAGCACTGGAAGATACAGAAGTCGTCAGTGGGGATGGATGTTAGTTGGTTCTTTGAAGTCAGATGGTTTGTCGGTGGCGATGCTGGCTTCTTAGGACGTCGTTTGTTCGGTAGGTTGAATGACAGATCCGTGTATTACCTAAGTAGTTAAATAGTCTGGGGCTCCAAATTAGTGATTGTTGGGACAATAGACTGTTAAGAAGGGTTTTGAAGGCAGGCGGCGAAGAAGGATCAAAGTTAATCCCTTATGAGACGGGTTGACAGTTGAGGGGCTGCTCGGCTAGGCAAACAGGGCGATGCAGGCTGAGAAGGTCTTCCAAGTAAACTTTGGGGGTGCAATAAAAATATTTAACAGGAGAGCTGCAGCACAGATGTTACCTCTTCGGTGTCCCAACACAGACTGTCTTTGTGTCTATTTCTCAACTTAAGACTTATATATAGTTCCTACTTACCTGTTTTTTAAAATCATTCAAACTATAGTAATGTTATTTTTTTATCCAATTAAAACAGTTTTTTTGGATCTATTAAGAGCTTTTGGTGTTGAGAATTATAGCACGTAATTCTATAGCTTCGTGTCAAGATTTTATCGAAATAGCAAAAAATATCTTGACCTGTCAAAACTAATTGCCACTTATGGTATATTACACACCAATTTGATGCCTTCATTAACAATACTTTTATTTTTCTTATTATGTCCTTTAAATACGGAACTTTTTTAACATTTAATAATAGACTGTTTTATTTTTAATAATATAGCAATAAATGACTTTGAGGATTATCAACACGAGAAAATCTTAAATTATTTTATGATAAATCATCACATCTTTATTAGATACAGAATCAAATATCATCGTAAAAATGCCAGAAAAGATTTGTTAACGTTAGTTTTCAAGTAACTCATACGCAGGGAGGGACAGGTTATGCACAGTGGTTAACGTACTCGCCTCTGAAGTGGTAGTCCAGGGTTCGATCCCCAACTCGTCCTCGATTTATACATCTGAGCACGTCGTCCTTCGGAGAGGAAGTAAAACCGTTATTTTATTTTTATTATTTGAGGGTGACTAGAGCACTGTGTCTTAAAAAAAATATTGTATTTCCCCGCTACTGTACTAAAGTACCCCAGCAGTTAGCTTCAACGCCTCCAAGAAGCTCAGCACTTTTGCTGGTTCCAGCGGTAAAAGTTTTTCTATGGTTTGTTGAGTGTCCCGAAGCACCTGCCTCTCTGCAACAAAGTTGCCTTACAAGTTATCAGCAGGTGCAATGGTGTTTCTTCCTCCTTGCAGAATCTGCACAAACCATTATTGATAATGTCCATTTAGGCTCCCTATGTTTCGGGAGAAAGTAACTTCCTTTCTCCTTCTTCGGGATGGTCTCCTTCGGGTCCTCAGGTGCACTTGTGGGAGGTTCCCACTAGTTAGCGCTTTTGGACCCTCTGCGCTTCCGGAGGATGGTCTCCAGACTTCCTTATCCTTACAGAGGAAAATCTCTGAAGCTCTATCGGTAGTATTTGAATAGTAGTATCTTATTTATAAGAGCCCGGCGGGGATCCAACCTCGGGCTACCAGCCCAGAACCGTGTACGCTAACCAGCTGAGCTAACTTGGCCCCCATGATAAATAGAAACCTCTGGTGTATATAATATATTGGTTACCCTTATAAAAGGAAATCATTCTGAGGAAACATCACCCTTAAAAAGAAACAAAATTATTCAGAGGGTAATATTCAGGGGACAAAATGACTTATAAAGTAAACATCATTGGTTTTTAAATGCACTTCTTTACATTCTACATACATCCAATGAATTGAAATGTAAATAAAAATAGTTCCTTTTTCTGCACAGGCAATATTATCATTTAATATATATTTTTAAAGGATTGAATACATTCAAAAATGTTTTATCATTTAATTTATATAATGAATAAATACCATTTTTATTCATTTAAAAAATGTTATTTTCCAAAAAAAAGTACCTTTAAAACACTAAATGACCTATAAAACACATGAATTGATTATGCTCTCTATTTTTACTTTATTAGTTAGCCATATGAAATAATAAAATACATCTTAAGAAAGTATGATTGAATAATTTGTATATTGCATCTACGTTTAACTCTGTAAACGTATTTTTAACACTTATCACAATTACTAAAACAGTTTTTAATATTGTATACTAAATATATTGTATATATTGTTTATCGTTCTATATACAATACAAATTTTAAATTTATAATTGAAGGGTAACCGGAAAGGTAGTATCTGGTATGACATCTATGGATTCTCTTGTTGAAATGTGGTTTTACATTGATCTCTAAAAATATATAAAACAATATTTCAATGTGACAATTTATAGTTACACTTGATTCTAAATTACTACCTTTCCAGTTACCTTCATCTATAAGTTTAAATTTTATGTTATTTTAAATAAAAGCAATAACCAATATTGTTTTAGTAATAGTGCTAGTTGTAAAAACAGGTGTTTATCCCTGGGGAAGACACAAATAGATGTAGAAAGGTTAGTGAAAGAAGTAGTTGAAATCCTACGACTTAAAACCTAAAAAATCCTATACCTTATATTTAATTGATTATATCCTGTTATAATTAGTTAAATTAATAAATATTTATCAATTTACGTTATTTCTTTATGAATTAATACGTATAACTATTAGATCATGGAAATTTTTAGTATAATCATAATATGAATAATTTTTTTATATGAATTATCAATTTTATTTAAAAGTTTGATCATAGTAAACTTTTTTTTACTTTAGGTTAAGTTTGATAACTTTAAATTAAAGAAATAAAAACGCATATAGCAATATTTAAATATATAGTAAAGTAATAATCATTAATATAACTGTTATTATTAGTAGGTTTTGCTCACTCAAGTAAAGCCGGGGCAACTGCTATATTTACTAAAGGCTTCGTAACTCATTGTATTATGACAGGAGGAAAGATTAACAAAGGCTTTGAGTTTTCATTGTGCCTCTAATAGCTTGCCATTACGGACGATAACAAAAACTAAGATTTTATCATAACACACGATATCGAGTAGAAACGATTGGAGTAAAATCCTTTGATGTCTTTTGCTTAAAACAAGTATTACATTTAGTTTAACCGAGTAAACAAATATCAAAAATTTCTATACCATTCATTCATTTGGTAAATAATGCTATGATGCTAATGAAGGCATATAAATTAGTTTTGTTCTATATTGGCTGTAAAATAAACGTTAATTTGTAAGAATAACATTTTAGAGCAATTTTTTTGTTAAAGTATTTTAAATCTGTCGTTATAAGTCAGATTTGATAACTCAAATGATATGATTTATCTTTATACGAGTATATTATGAGGTGTGGGTATGTGCATGTATCTCTCTCATTCTCTCCCTCTCTCTCACTCTCACTCTCACTCTCTCTCTCTCTCTCTCTCTCTCTCTCTCTCTCTCTCTCTCTCTCTCTCTCTCTCTATCCCTGTATATGTCTGCGTGTGTGTTTGTCTGTGTATATTTGAAAGTATTTAGTTATGCTTTCAAAACGAGAAAAAGACAGAAAGTTTTACATTTTTAAACTATGTTGCTAATACAAAAATATTGTAAAAACATAAATCTTTTGTTTAATTTATTTTATTCAAAGGAAATAGTTATAGGCAGGTTTTCCAATAGTTGTGATATCATCAAATATAATTATCACAAACAATAAATATCATGAAACATATTTTGCATGTTACTTGTAATTAGAGAACGAACTCAAGAACAGACTTACTAAACGAATATTCACTAGTGTGTGACTTAATTGTAAGTTTGCACCATTGATTATGTTCGGTTGAGTGGACACAACATATCTTTATTAATGGTCAGTACTGTATGCAACTCAGTTGCTAAACCAGTTCCTCGAAATAATGTCTACTTAATTAAGCCCTCGCTTATAGGCTTCCTCGGACATGACTGTGGTCATTGCAGCATAATTTGTGAAATATAGTAAAAAGTAATATACAGATGCACATACTTATTTATGTCAGTATAAATACATAAATAAGTATGTATTACTTATGTATATAAGTTTTAAATAAATTACAAAGTAATAATCATTAATATAAAGATTGTTATATTAAAAAAAAAATTAAAATAACACAAATATTTATATTAAACATGTATATCATTTGTAAATATAAAAAATGTAAAATTGTTCATAACATAAATACATACATGTGTATGTATTTATTACAGTGAAATATATAAGCTCATTTAAGCTATGCTTTTTATGGATATTGATAGCCTACTGAACAAATAACAAGAAGAAATTATTAAAATTATAACTCAAATATACGCTGAGCCATTTCTACTAAAGTGTTAATACAGTAAACACAGATAGTTTAGATTACCAGATTCCGAGAAATTTGAATATATTGAGGTTTTCAAACATATTTCTGATAGTGCCTATTGTGTGTTGTTGTTGTTTTGTGTGTGTGTGTGTGTGTGTGTGTGTGTGTGTGTGTGTGTGCATATGTGTTTGGTTGTGGTTACTCAACATTATTTACAGTGTGCTATATATCACAAAATTACATGAAAGGAAATATGTTATAATTTTAAGAACTATTACCACTTTATAATTGATATGCAAAATAATATTTGATTTTAAAATTGATATGTGAATGTAAAATTTAAAAAAATTATAATTACAGAATAAATGTCCACAGAGTAAGTCATTAACATTAAACAAATTATATTAACGGGCAAAAATAAATAAAAATTTTGAACACATGATATCATCATGTAATTATACATATTAAATTTTACAATTTTATAATTTTTATATTCAAAATGTACAACTTGTTTTTATTATTTTATTACTAATAAAATTATAAAAATCTTGTAACTTATAAACAGTAGAATTATGATGAATTAAACATATTGAAGATTGGTACGCAAGAATGCTTACATTACTAGATGTTAATGAAGATTAAACAATGAAAAATGCAAATTGATAAATTTACAAACATCTTCAATTACATCACTGTAAAATAAGACAAAAAAAATGAAGAGAAAAAATAATTAATACTGGACTTTACTAACTGGTCAAACTGCTATTGTTTATTTGTTTAGGTGTAAATGGTTGTCAGCATCTATTAGACAGTTTAGAGAAATCTAAGCAGAGAAAAAAGATACGAGCACTGTACCCTCCATATATTGGTCTGACTGTAATAATTCGAGAGCCATATTTAACACTAACCTTTCTGCCAGATTTTGTAGAATTGTGTGTAAGTTTTTTTACTGTTCACTTTCTCTTTGATGAAGTTTTAGATTTTACCACTGCATAGGCAACATGCCTGTATATACAATGGCAGGTACATTCGTTAAAGATCCCTACTCAAAATACACTTGGGTTAGGTAAAACTCAGGACTCCCAATGTAGAATCAATGAGTAATGAAAAAAAAGGTCTCATCTATATCCTTTGCAAACAAAATATTTTTGAAGTATCATAAATTTTTTATAGTCTCACAATTTCATTTCCTCAACAATTTCTTCTTATAATGTAAGGAAGAACACTCTTAATGAATAATAACAAATTGGACTTTTTTTGATAAAAGAGACGTTTATCATGAAAATATCCATTTTTATGTGTGATTCAATCTCAATATTTATGAACACAGGATCACTCTATTTGAGGTTATACAATGAGCTTGATCACATTTTAATGTCCTTTTTTGTTAAAATTGCATCACAGAAATAGACTCTAGACTTTAGTATGTGTTGAGAATTCAGAAAGTAACATAAAAGTAACAATTCTATTTTATTTCTATGTTATTTATCAACCATAGAAATAATGTATATAATTTAATTTAAATAAAGGATTAGAAACTGTGGTTGATCGAAACATTTGATATAGCACTTAAAATCTATTAACCCACCATAGAATTATGGCACCCGTTTAATTTTTGGAATATTTTAATAGATAAAATTTTATCTATATATATGATATAGTTTCTCGACCTCTGATATTTCAAATTCACATAATGGGTGTTTGAGGATTTTGGTCATCAAACATACAACTCCTGATCATCAGCCAACGTTTCGCCAAAAGTTGTTTGGCATTTTTAAGGCTAAAAAACAACATTATCTTGCTTTACATATGTCGTTTAATAAATTGTTTTTTAGCCTTGAAAATGCCAAACAACTTTTGGCGAAACGTCGGCTGATGATCAGGAGTTGTATATTTTATGACCAAAATCCTCAATAACCCCTTATGTAAATTTATATATATATATATATATATATATATATATATATATATATATATTAATATATATTACCTATTATTATTTCAGTAAAAATAATTTATTAAATTTTAATTTTTTATTAAAAAAATCATCAACTGTCATACTAGAAATATCATAACGTTACGACTACAATGCATCTAAATCTGTATTTTTTGTGAACCATAAATGATAAAACAAATTGCCAAATTAAATAAACTATTTGAAAAATAAACATGGCTAAATAATAAATGACTTTTAAAAATATTGAGAAAGCTAATTATATAAAATAAATATTACTTTTTAGAACTTTTATTGAAAATATTTTTTCTCTGCCACGTTGTACTTCTATGAGATCATAAATTTGTAGAATTATAAAATTATCGTTTGTTATTTGTTTAAAATTTAACATTCAGCTGTGAGTGAATGAAGTAGCAAATATGCAAATTAAGATATGGGAATTTATACTAGTTTTCTTTTTTAATGCTGTCATCTGTTAATGATTCATTCATATTCACATTTTCTCAATAGGAAAATGAAGTCCATTTATTTGTTTAATTTTATTTGTAAAAATTTTATCAGTCCTTGTAAGCAAAAATTCATTGATGAAGTTTTTCTTTTTTTTTTCTTTTTATATGAATTATCTAGTAGTAATCTCATAGTGTAACTCTGGCAAATTATAACCACATAAAATTGAACGAAAATTCTTTGTAATAAAAAAATGATTAAATAGTGTAGCAGTTTCTAAACAGATTCATTTTAATTATTGTTATATCTTGCATTCTTGAATAAGGCTAGAGTAAGCTAGTAGTTAAGGGGTACAGGCTAGCTCAGTGGTTACGTGCTCGCCTCTGAACTGATAGCACCGGGGTTCGATCCCCACCTGTCCCTCGATTTATTCACGCGGGAGGTGAATAAATCTGAGCACGTAGTCCCTCGGAGAAGGACGTTAAACTGTCGGTCCCAAGTCTGTACGATGTCAGGTACTCGTTAAAGATCCCTACTCTAAATACACTTGAGTTAGGCAAAATTTAGGACTCCCACTGTAGAATCAATCTTCATTGTGTGGTATCACAAAGGGCCAATGCTCGGCCTAAGTGTGTTCCCTTGTGGGAACCTAACCTAACCTAAGCTAGTAGTTAATAAAATAAATGATATCTGGATATCGGGTGTCAAACATTAGATATACTTATGTTTACATAAACTACCTTTTTGAAATTATTTATTCTAACTTTGACCCCATATGGGGAGCAACAAATTCTAGCAATGCTCAGATGATACAAGCTCTTCATTTATTTAATAAATGAAATTTAAATTAAATGAAATTTAATTTAATGAAATTTAATAAAATAAATGAAATCTGGATATCGGGTGTCAAACATTAGATATACTTATGTTTACATAAACTACCTTTTTGAAATTATTTATTCTAACTTTGACCCTATATGGGGAGCAACAAATTCTAGCAATGCCCAGAGGATACAAGCTCTTCAGTCAAAAATTCTTAGAAAAATTCTTCATTGTCCCTTTTACATACCAAATCAAACAATCTATTCAGATTTCAGGATTTCAACAGTTCATCAATTAGCAATATCTCGCTACAAAACCTTCCATAAAAATCTTTGTAGCAATAACAATCCTTTAGTCCAAAACATCTCCTCAGCAAATATCCCAGGAAATTCCCAAAGGCGCTTGAAGAGAAAGTGGCCAAGAGACTTACTGGTGTGAATTACTCTAGTGACTTGTAAATTTAATCTAAGTTTTATAACTTATTTTTCACGCCAGGAAGTATAATTACTGGATTATTTCTTCCCTCCTGCCTCCATGTGTAATGTATATATTTCCTTCATCATTGTCACTAGTAATGTTTCATTTTCATTGTTGTGACTATGTAAAATAAAAATTAAAAAAAAAAACTTTGATCCTAAGTATTGACAGAAAAAAAAACCTGGTCCATTCAAAGTAAATATATTTTTACCATAGTGTATAAACAGGCCTAAAACTGATGTATGTGTATTCAGATAGATTTATTATTGTACGTAAATATGATAAGAACCACTATCAGGTGTCAATGTAATAAATAAGGCATGGTTTGTTATTGGTAAAGGTAGGTGAAAGGTTTAATTATCTACTGGAGGTTTGCCTCAGTGAGCCCCTAGTGTTGGCTTGCGTGGGGGGAGGTTGGTAGTGCTGGAAGGGGATATATTGCAAACTGACACGGACAGAAGCCTCTAGTCCTCTCAATAAACTGGTCCATGACATGGCTGGTAACAACTTTTACATGGTCCAATACATAACCTCCAATAATGTACTAGTCAAGTACAATTTAAACTCTTACCAGGATATTGCAAAAAAGTACCCTATAAAGTAAACACATTAATATTTAAAAAACAAAATTCTGTTGGCTGTCATCTCATCATTAATGAATTATTTTCAAACAACAGTATCAAACAATTCGAGAATATAACATGCAGTCCTGTTAGATTGTTATGATGCTATCACATTTCATATTCATAATTGTGATTCCTACATCAAAAGAATTTTAAAGTAAGAAATGAAACATAGATATTAATGAAAAATATATAAACACGTTTATTTTCATTTACTCATTCGACTTTGTCTACTTAATATATCTTATCTTTCCATTTTTATGGTTATAATTAAGTCATTATTTTTTTTTCTATCAATTTCTCTGAAGGCTCAGATCATCGAAGTTATTTTCTTGATCTTTGGAATCCATCTCTCAATCTTTCAAAGTGTTTCTTTGGTTCATTGGTTTCAGTGTGCTAAAGAACCGTGCATTTATGATTTATGGCTATCATAGCCTAAAAAATAGAAACACTACTGTGGGAACAATTATGACCTATTGCTAATTTTTTTGCTAAACTAAATTATGAAAAGATTCTGTTCCAGTGGTCAAGTTCATTTTATTTTATATACCCATTCCCTTGAGAACATCTTGTTTACTTAAAAACAATCATACATTTCATAACTGCTACCATCTTTACGACATTTAGAAACAGGAAATGTCCATCTCTCTCTCTCTCTTACTCTCCATCTCTCTTACTCTTCACATTTAAGGCGGATTTATGTATTTCCTGAATCTTCACATCACTTTATATACAGTTGCTCTTTGCTTTTGTTTATATGAAGCATAGCAATGTTTAGATTTAATCAGTAGTTAGCATTTTATTAATTTAAAAAAAATAATAAACTATTGTCTATTCAAATATCAAAAAGTATGTTTAAATCTTTGAACGTTTGATTTATTCTAATCCACATAATGAGAAAATATTAGATAGAACATATCTCTCTTGTTTATTGCAAAACATTATTTATGTTCTGAAATAATTTAAAAAAATAGTTCAGATCTTAGCCTAAGAAGAAAAGAATAAATTCAAAGATTCGGCCTACTTTATCGTACAGTCAATAAAAATCTTTTTCAACTATCATCTCGCCACTTATTAAAATACAATTAAATTATTTAATTATGATCTATTTTAACAGCCTTATGTCATTTTTAATATTTTTTTTTATATATTATCTTGATTAAACATTTTTTGAACCGGTAGTTATATTATATATAACTAGTATAAAGGTAATCATATACTAGCTGTTAGCAGTAAACAATGGTCTTTAAAAGCTGAAATATAACTCTCTGAATTTACTTTTGCGAATTAACAAGGGAGTGTTAACAATAATGTAAAGTATGTTAAAGGTACTACACTAATACATTTTCTAGAACAATTACTTTGGCATGTCACTCTAATTTAATCAACATCATTATAATTCAATGTAAATGAATATTTTTATTTTTCTTACATGCAAAACGTTTAATATTGTATTTTCATTCGCAACCTTCTGTAGATTTCATTCTTTGAGACCGTTTTGTATTCATAATACATACAAAATTCAGACTGTTTAGTGATGCTGAAAATGCAAATGCGTTTCACACTATAAGTATATTTTATCAAAAAGTTTTTTTTAGGATAGCCAACATATAATTGATATTAAGTATTTGTTTTTTTCGAAAACGAAAAATAGTTCATTGTTTTGCTTTATTAATAAGACTTACTGTTATAGGAAATAAATAACATAGTTTTATTTTAATTACAAATAAAAAAGTTTACAATACTTTTGAATATTATGTGTAAACATGTTTTGGGTAAAACTTCAAACATAGGGTATCAACTTTAAATTTGACTTCTTTTTTTTAATAATTTTTTCAAAAGCTTCAGATTGTATAAGACTACTAAAAAAAAAAACAAGTTATTTTACAATTAGTCATACCAATAGAAAATTCTCCTTACATGAGAATTCTCTGTCATATATTAAAGTTGAATTATGAAGGTAATTATAAAGTTTGATCACCTGGTTAGGTTAGGTTGCAGTGGCAGTCCCACAAAGGAACACACCTAGGCCAAGCATTGGCCCTTTGTGATACCACACAATAAAGATTGATTCTACAATGGCATTTCTAAATTTTGCCTAACTCAAATGTATTTAGAGTAGGGATCTTTAACGAGTACCTGACATAGTACAGGCTCGGGACGGACGGTTTAACAGCCTTCTCCGAGGGACGACGTGCTCAGATTTATTTACCTCCCGCGTGAATAAATCGAGGGCCAGGTGAGGATTGAACCCCGGTCCTATCAGTTCAGAAGCGAGCACGTAACCACTGAGCTAGCCTCCTTCTTCTCCTTACATGAGAATTCTCTGTCATATATTAGAATTGAAGTATGAAGGTAATTATAAGTTTGATCACCTGGTCAAATTTTTGGGTCTCTTCCTCTGTGAGATGGAATAACGTATCATAATTTACTCAGAGTATTTAAACACCATGTCAGGGTAGCAGACCATGTCAAACCCCGGTTGTTATAGCACTGCATGGCTGCACATACTGCATGACTAAAAATCACTAATTTAAAAACAACGGCATGGATTGCTTATTACATGGTCTAGCCATAAAGCCTGAGGAAAATTAAACAGTTACTGCATGTCTGTACATCTGTCTAAAAGAAATAAATAAAAAAAAAATTATTTTGTTTTGTTATACTTGTACTAGTTTTATTATAAAATTCATGTTTATTTAATTTACAGATTTAATCTTTCCACTGTCTGTTTCAAGCTGCTGTCTAACAATTTCCATATATATGTCAGACGTTTATGGTATTTATATTGTACAAAAACTACAATTTAATTGCAAATAATAATTATTAATGGTTTACAAGTTTATAAATCGAGATCAACATATAATGTGAGATATATTATTAAAATTAGCACTATATATTTTTGATATATATTTTAAATATGCGCATAGTAATACGAAAATATATTACAAAATTAAAAAGAAACGCCTGTATTAGGAAAACATTAATCATATTACTTTGTAAATACCCTTCTCCAGGGAGCCAATTTTGCAAAATAATCAATCTTACAGATGGACAGGTTCTGAAATGGCTCAATAAGAACAGCGTATTTATGAAGCAAGAAGTGTTATAATCTCAAAAAAAGTTATTAACATGTTCTGTTACTTTGAATAAAAATTCGAAATATTTTGAATTTTGTTAAATTATTAATTAATTATAATTATATAATGTACATTAACATTGCTAAAAGTCAATACTTTCAGTAAAAAACATATAATAAGGTTATATATATATATATATATATATAACCTTGAAAGAAAGAAAAATAGTGTTAAATATATGTGGTCGAGATTGGAAAACATTCGATTATAAAATATATATATATATATATATTTAATTGAATGTTTTCCAATCTCAACCACATATATCTAACACTATTTTTCTTTCTTTCAAGGTTTATATATATATATATATATATATATATATATATATATACATATACATATATTATAATCGAATGTTTTCCAATCTGGACTACATATATTTAACACTATTTTTCTTTCTTTCAAAGTTTGGTCTAGCTTCAATAATTCAACACCTTTAAGCCAACGTTTCGTCTATATTTGTAGACATCTTCAGGTCTGCATCAATACAGAGTTTAGTTACTATAATATTAAACATAATTACATTACATTATTTAATTAATATACATAATTACCTTGGTATTTTTCTATTATAAAGAACTAACTACATAACAGTTTGTGTTCAAATGTAGTTATGTAGTTAGTTCCTACATAACTTTAAAATACCAAGGTAATTATGTATATTAATTAAATAATGTAATATAATTATGTTTAATATTATAGTAACTAAACTCTGTGTTGATGTAGCCCTGAAGATGTCTACAAATATAGAAGAAACGTCGGCTTAAAAGTGTTGCATTATTGAAGCTAGACCAAACATCGATAAGAAAGAAAAATAGTGTTATATAAATTATATATATAAATTTTGAGTACACTTAAGTCGATTATTCTTTCCGATGAAATCTTTTTTGTGTGGTTGAGTTATTGGGCACTACCAAACCATTCATATTTGGCTGGATGTAGCATATCTAGCATTTAAATATTTTAAAGACCAACTAGTTAAATTAATGATTTTAAAATGCTGCATACAAATTCTCATACAATAGATATTGTATAGCCAAGAAGAAAAACTGACTTTAGGCTCATCATGAATTTGTAAACACAATTTTCTTCTCCAAAAAGAAAACTACATTAAAGAATTAAATTGTGCATTTATCATGGAGCTTATAGTATCGTCAACTAAGTAATTCATAAAATATTTTAGCAAAAACTTTGAAAATTATTCATAAATTTAATATGATAATATCTGAATTTTTGTAAATTTGATAGTTTCAACAGACTTTATGGAATAATAATGCTATTAAAAAGATAGTTAATAGAAATAGATATTAATAGAAAAAAAAACAGGAAACGAAATGTATAGTTGTAGAGACAATTGTGTTAAAGGAAAAGAGCATAACATTATGGTGATCTTGTTACTTACTACGAAAACTAAATTCATAACTTGTGCAATCTGTTATAATGTGGTATTTATTATTACTTAGTATTAATTGAGTCATTTTTCATTCTAATGTTAATTACATTATTAAGTAACATTTAACATTTTTCAGTCATGTTTCATCTTTCATCCTGTTATTTAGTATGAATTTCATACTAATTCATACTAAAGTTTTTTTTATTAAAAACTTTAACAGTTCATTCATATTTTATATTTATTAATATAATTATTCAAATAATTCACTCTGATGTTCTTAAAGGTCACAGATATATATATTTTATAGATGTTAACCTGAAGAAGAACACCAAGTGTTCAATACGCGATGTTAGTTTCATATTAAACATTTTGTGTGGAAACGGAACTCTAAATATTCTCAAAACAAGAAATAGTTTGATTTGTAGATAACAAAATTACTGAAATGCGAATAAAATGTCTTTTACTAACTTCAAACTATCTGAGGGCTTAATATGCATATATGCAAAACATAACTTCAAATAATACCTACTTGCTATAATTATTGATTTATTTTCACCAAAATAAAATGACTGAGATTTATAAAAATGATCAATTATTTTTAGAAAAATCGTAAACTTCTTTGAATTAGTCAACTTAATATTTAGGGAAGGGCGAAATATTAGGGACTCTCTTAACGCATGAATTTTCTACAGTTTAGATGCTTTTATGAAATCTATAGACAAGGACGTTATATCTTTAATGGTGTTTTTGTATTAATTCGGATGAATTTTATTAATCCTGGAACTGACAAATCCAACTTTTGCGTTCATTTAGCATTCATGATAACGATAAAATTGGCAGAATGTTGGTTAACTGAAATATTACGCATATCTCTATTAATTTTTGAATTGAATTGAAATCTATCCCCCCGCCCCCATCAACAGACAACCGACAACAACAAATATTGTTCACTGGTGTAATTAATTTACGTTTTATACCCCATCCTATTTCCATGCTCTATTGCTTCTACTCTGTTTCGTATTAGAACTACATGTTATCTTCAACAGAAAGTTCTGATTATCTGCAACCCATATTTAATAACATTGAGCATTCCATAACACATAGCAAACCCAAACATTAAATCTTGTTTTGATAACATTGTTCTGAAAATGGAAAACATCAATTACACTTCAAATTGATTAATTTGCATTGTATTATTTAAATTATCAATCATAGTGTTAGTTTAGGTTTCTTATAGACATAAAGTTATATAATAAAAAAACAGAATAAAAAAATGTATCACTATTACTTGTTACCCTTCTAAGGATAGTTGTAATATAATAATAAAAAAATATACAAAATCTTCCTAGAATATTGAGATATTCGTCGTCACCACAGGGGTGGAGCTGTGAAGTTTATATACACTGACGTAACAGTTTATACATTACTTTCATAGAAAGCATGTAAAATAAAAATCAACGTTAAAACAACAGTAAAAATATCAGGAATGTAAACAATTTGGATATTTCTAATTTTCTTATTGTAGGTCTAGACTCCAGACGTTGGTTTACAAACATATTTTCAAAAATATGTACCAGATCATCTTCTATTATGATAGATTATGATAGAATTTTACACTTAAATATTAGTTTAGCTAATAAATCTATCTGAATATTTAATTTTATTTCATATCATTATTTTCCATCTATTTTTGGTAATTTATTTAACTTTGGAATTTTTACTTAAATAGCAAGATTTCACAATAAACACGTAAAATAACAATCAATGTTCAAACCAGAATAATAAATGGGAAAAAATACTAAGACCATTCAACCGTAACAAGTGGTTTTCGTCAGAGTCAAAAAAACGAACTGAAACACTAGATGCAGAGACATCATGAAGGGGAGTTGAGAAGAAGAAAAAGTAAAAAACTATCCAGTAGCTGTCAACTCCCTAAGATGAGGCAATTACCATCGTTAGGACTGAGTCAAGTTTGAACAAACCGTTACTGCCAATAAAGTTAATGTCAATAAAGTTTGATCTATTCAATTTAATCATAGAATATTAGATAATAATTCTTAACAACACCGATTTGTCGTAGGTAATAAATTTAGCTCTGGTCCAATCAATGCGATGATTTTCATTTTTTATATGCAAGAATAAAGCGTTCCTTTTTTCCTTTCTACATACATTGTATTCGTGGGGTTTTACACGTGTCTTTACAGAGTCACTTCTCTTAAAGCTAAATTGATTTATGAGTAGGGGTATTTTAATGATAGGGCAATTGATTTAATGCTATTAATCTCCATTTTTGTTCTTCCCATCCAAGAAATGTTAAAATTTCTATTTTTAGAAATATGTTTTAAACTAAATATGTTTTAAGATTAAATTGAATAGATCAGATATTATAAACATTTGAAACGGTTTGTTTATACTGGACTCAGTCTTAACGAGGCCAAAAGCTTCTTTTAAGATATTTGACAGCTAGTGGATAGCTTTTTAATTTCTCTTACTGTACTCATTCGTTTACCCAAGCATCTCCCTCTGAACTATTGGTTTTTCTTCACTTTACACCCTTTCAGAATACCTCTCTTCCCTCCCACTCCCCTCAGCCCCTCACCATGATATATATTGAAATATATAAATATATTTAAATATAAATATATATACATTTAAATATATTGTAATAATTTAAATCACAAAACTACTGAAAAAGTTCATTCCATTTGCTTTGCGTATTTTTGAATTAGATAAAGCATATATATGAATATTCATATTATGAATATTGTGATATAGATAATCATCAAGGATATATCTAAACACTGAACATTGAAATTCTGTTATATACATCGAAAAATACCTAATAACATTAACTAAAAGGGCATCTATGATGAAAAATCATACTTACATATTTTGACCGAGCACGTTTGGCATAGTTTATTTATGTTAGGCTGCAGTGGTAGTCCAATGAAAAAAGCAAAGACACCAAACATTGGCCTTGTTATGCCATACAATGAATATTCTAATACATAGGGAGTCATTAACTTTGGCCTGACTTTAGAGTGTAGTAGACTACCCGTGACGCGTTGGGTCATCTAACACCTTCATTTTTAATGAAATCATGTTTACATAAAAGCAGATAAACTCTAAATTAATTCATTTCTAATAATGGATATATTTTTAAGACAGATATCTATATATCCATTCTTTGTACAATTTGAATTTTTCAAAAAAATATTAATGTTTTCTTTCTGTTTGACCCTACTGAGAGTGACATGTAATTGGCTCTGCTGAAATGCTGTTTTGCATAAATTAAACTAAAACAGTTTGTAGAGTCTCCTCTTGACACTTATGAACAGTCATAGCAAATGCTAACTGAATTGGAAATTGGATCCTTAAAAAAGGAATGTTGTCCTCTTCAGATAAAACGATTATCAATATTGGAATTAAAACTATTTCCTCTTGATGCGATACCTTGATATTTACCATGATGCGATACGTTGATATTTACCATGATGCGATACGTTGATATTTACCATGATGCAATACGTTGATATTTACCATGATGCGATACCTTGATATTTACCATGATGCGATACGTTGATATTTACCATGATGCAATACGTTGATATTTACCATGATGCGATACGTTGATATTTACCATGAAGCGATACCTTGATATTTAACATGATGCAATACGTTGATATTTACCATGATGGGATACCTTGATATTTAACATGATGCAATACGTTGATATTTACCATGATGCGATACGTTGATATTTACCATGATGCGATACGTTGATATTTACCATGATGCGATACGTTGATATTTACCATGATGCGATACGTTGATATTTACCATGATGCGATACCTTGATATTTACCATGATGCGATACCTTGATATTTACCATGATGCGATACCTTGATATTTACCATGATGCGATACGTTGATATTTACCATGATGCGATACCTTGATATTTACCATGATGCGATACGTTGATATTTACCATGATGCGATACGTTGATATTTACCATGATGCAATACGTTGATATTTACCATGATGCGATACGTTGATATTTACCATGATGCAATACGTTGATATTTACCATGATGCGATACCTTGATATTTACCATGATGCAATATGTTGATATTTACCATGATGCGATACCTTGATATTTACCATGATGCGATACGTTGATATTTACCATGATGCGATACCTTGATATTTACCATGATGCAATACGTTGATATTTACCATGATGCGATACCTTGATATTTACCATGATGCGATACGTTGATATTTACCATGATGCGATACTTTGATATTTACCATGATGCGATACGTTGATATTTACCATGATGCGATACCTTGATATTTACCATGATGCGATACCTTGATATTTACCATGATGCGATACCTTGATATTTACTATGATGCGATACGTTGATATTTACCATGATGCGATACCTTGATATTTACCATGATGCGATACGTTAATATTTACCATGATGCGATACCTTGATATTTACCATGATGCAATACTTGATATTTACCATGATGCGATACCTTGATATTTACCATGATGCAATACGTTGATATTTACCATGATGCGATACCTTGATATTTACCATGATGCAATACGTTGATATTTACCATGATGCAATACCTTGATATTTACCATGATGCAATACCTTGATATTTACCATGATGCGATACGTTGATATTTACCATGATGCGATACCTTGATATTTACCATGATGCAATACGTTGATATTTACCATGATGCGATACCTTGATATTTACCATGATGCGATACGTTGATATTTACCATGATGCGATACCTTGATATTTACCATGATGCAATACGTTGATATTTACCATGATGCAATACGTTGATATTTACCATGATGCAATACGTTGATATTTACCATGATGCGATACCTTGATATTTACCATGATGCAATACGTTGATATTTATTATGATGCGATATCTTGATATTTACCATGATGCGATACGTTGATATTTACCATGATGCGATAGTTACATAAACAATGTCCTTATCATGAAGCTCCTCACATATTAGTCTTGTTCCATTACATAAGCGCGGTAGATCAGTGTATCTCATACATACACATGACAGGAGCTTCTTTTTTGAGTTCTAGCTTACTCCAGACAACTCTAGTGATTAAAACAATCCTTGAGGTTAATGTGTGGGTTCTGTTCCTACACAAACCAAGTTGTATAACAGATATTGTTTAATTTCTCATAAAAATTATTCAATGAGACTATGATTAATTTCACTGTGTGTCTCGTTAAATAAAACTGATATAGAATTTTCTGTGAACAGTATTTGTGGGTTGGCGAATGAAGTATAAATGTATTTAATATACCCATCAATATTATGTGCACGGATAAACATGTCTTTGGGCAGTAATAACCTCTTTATTTTCACTCTTTTCACCTCTGTCTTCACGAATATTTATCAGAAATTTATAGTATTCCTCATCTACTTCTTGAATCTCATATTGCTTGTTAAATGGAATTTAGTAAATATGCACCACAAGTAAGACTGATTCAACCATTATGGATATCAAAATCAGTTAAGCTATTAACAACTGAAACATGTGTGAATTCCTGACATACTACAGCCAATACAAGTAGTCCTTAACTCCTTAATTTAAAAAGAATTAGTTTTATTTAGAACTTTCCTTTTATGTTAGTACCTTTCGATGCATCGTGAGCACTTGTCTATAATTTTTATTTAAAGAGATATATGAACAAAAAATATTGCTTTATGAGAGTTTTCTTTTATTACGGATATAATTGTGCGCTGTTAATATTTTAGTTATATTTAATTGATAATTTCTAAAACTTCTTTTAACTATAATAAATATCATTTGTTGATATATTAAATAATTATTTCATATTATCGTCGATTATTTAGTAAATTTTCTCTTTCTAAATGTATTATAATTAAATCATTACAATCTAGGTTGAAAAACTGGTACTTAATGCTTCTGTGTCATTTATATCAGGTTTTAGAAGCTCATTTTACAGAAGTCTCCGTGGAGAAGACTGTAAAGCTAGCGCTCTGGATCTCAATGCCAAGGGCGTCTGTTCATAAGTAACTCTCTGAAAACTCCGAACTATTGTGGACTTACTATATTGAAGTTTTGAAACTTCTGACAGCTAGAATACGTCTAAAAAGGGTCAACATATGGAGTAATGGTGCTATCTCTGTAACCATGCATGCGTCACTAAGTAGTTTCTAGCACGTTATCTTAAACCAGAATCTCGCCAATCTCCACAAAATGTTATCGTGTTAAAATACTGAAAAATATGTAAATTATCCTTACATGAATATAATTATCACCTGATAATTTCAACATTAATCCAAGTAATTTTGAATTTATATTCCAACAATCGCTTTTAAAGTTTGTGAAAAGAAAACAAAATTCTAGAACTTTAAGGCATCAGAAAATAATAAATAATTTTTTTTATTAATAAAAATGTATTGATAAAATGTTTTCTGAATAAATTCTAAATGAATTTTATATTAGTCTTCTTGTTTTTAAATTTATTTAGAAATATGCAGGATGTTAAAATATTGTTGATGGTTTGTCGTAAATATTTACATTTATTGTTCATTATTTATATGAATGTTAAATATCAAGTATATGTTTTATGAATGATTTTATAAATGCGGTGTTGGTTAACTATATAAATGAATGGAAAAAAAGTGATTAAAACGTATACGAGTGTAATTAAAACAGTGGTCAACAATTTTTCAAAATGTCCTGTTTCAAAACAAAGTGGTAAATTACTTATGTCAATAACTAGCAAGGTTTGCATAAGGCTCTTCTTAATTGATTGTTTATGCTGTTGGTTTATACTATTGGAGGATGGCAAAAGAAGGTTGTCGTAAATGGTGTTATATAAAAGGGATTTTTGTCGCTCACTTGAAGATAGGTCTGGGTCAATCGTGGAGGGCGAGGAAGCATAACAAAACACAGTGGTAGGAGATGCGCTTCAAGACATCACGCATCCAATCAACGCTGCCTTAATTACTGTCTGCAAAAGAAAACTAAAGAGCTTCACCACTTCCCCTGTTGCAACTATCCGAAATATTGAGCCCAGTCTTTAGAAACACAAGTTAATCCAATTGATGCAAACATTCATCCATCCTTCAACTATCCAAAATATTGAGCCCAGTCTTTAGAAACACAAGTTAATCCAATTGATGCAAACATTCATCCATCCTTCAACTAACTGAAATATTGAGCCCAGTCTTTAGAAACACAAGTTAATCCAATTGATGCAAACATTCATCCATTCTTTTCCAACAAAGACTTTCTGAAAATAACACTCACAATCCATCAACATATAGTATACATTCTGTAATAATTACAAAACCAAGAAGCAGAATATGGCACATACCAGTAAACATGAATATGATTGATAACTAACATGTCAATTAATTACCAATTATTAAGCACTGGTCCAAGGAATAAAACTAAGTTCTGGCACATCAAAAGAGTTTCAGGTATAATTCGCATTTCTGATACTGTTTCCTGAATGTTTTTATCCAATACTTTATTAAAATAGAACCAATTTTTATTTATTGCGATTCCATTATAATTACGTATCATTATTTAAAAAAATGTGATATATATATATATCGAATATATATATATATATATAGAATATAGATATAGAATATAGATACAGAATAGTTATATATATATATATATATATATATATATATATATATATATATATATATATCAATGATCAAACCACAATAAGAAATGGGAAAACAAGACTAAGATTTTTCAACCGTAACAAGCGGTCTTCGTCAGAGTCAAAAACCCAACTGATATATAATGTTATATATATATATATATATCGAATATAGATATAGATACAGAATAGTTATATATATATATATATATATATCAATGATCAAACCACAATAAGAAATGGGAAAACAAGACTAAGATTTTTCAACCGTAACAAGCGGTCTTCGTCAGAGTCAAAAACCCAACCGACTCAGTTGGGTTTTTGACTCTGACGAAGACCGCTTGTTACGGTTGAAAAATCTTAGTCTTGTTTTCCCATTTCTTATTGTGGTTTGATCATTGATTGTTATTTCATATATATATAATCTTTTATATATATATATATATATATATAACAAGAAACTTGTTAAGAAACAGGTATCAGCTAAATTTGGTGTCATTTTCAATAATGTGTGTGTCAAGGAAGGACTACTACCAAAATTTACGAATATATATATATATATATTGTGTGTGTGTGTGTGTTTCTGTCTGTCTTATTTATGAGAATTAACAAGCAAAAAACAGAGCAAACATTAATAAGATTATATTCGCAGTTAAAATCGCTAAAGCCATAAGAAGGTGCAATAAAACAAATATTGATGTAATATATAATAAGTGGGTATCTGAAGAACTCTATTTTTCGTATGAGAGTTTTCTCAGAGAGAGGAGGAATGGAAGTAAGTTAAGAGGATTATGGATTACTTTTTCGATTCTTATAATCCTCACGTTGTGAACTGAACGGAGCTAGCTGGAAATTGGGTATTGCAAAATGTCTGTCGGATCTACTGGTTGAGATACCGGCCATTACATTAGGTTATTCAAAAGAGTGTTCTCCATTGAGGAGTTTCATCATTCTAATTGTGACTGCTGTCTTGTCCTGTTGGGCAAGCAGAGCAGACAAATTAATAAAACATGAAAATGCTTAGACTATTTATTTATATATCAGATTTATTTAATTTTCATCTAGAATATTTCCATTAAGTAAGAAAACATATTAAAAACAAGGAAATGCTCAATTAGCACGGAAACCTCTGTTTTCTTAAGTAAAACGTTTTATTAACATTTATATTTACAAGATATTCATTATAAACCACCACATTGATTTAACATAATTAAAATACTGAACATCACAAAGCAGTCATTAAAATAATGCTAACAAACAATACGACCGCATATATTATATGCTCATGTTTATTATAACACAATATGAAATGGGAAAACAAGACTAAGATCTTTCAACCGTAACAAGTATCTTTCAACCCGGGTTTTTGACTCTGAAGAGGACCACTTGTTACCGTTGAAAGATCTTAGTCCTGTTTTCCCATTTCATATTGCGGTTTGATTATTGATTGTTATTTCACGTGTTTATGTGAAATCTTTATATATATATAAAAATATTATAGTGTTAATATTTCAGTTAGTCGACATTATATTTTCCAGTCATAACAAGTGTCTCTATTTAAAGAAAACTTCGTAAAGATCATAATCCAATCAATATAGATTACAACATGGAAACTTTTTTAAAGATTTGTTGTACTATTATAATATCTGCTCCTTTGGATGTTCAAGATGATATGATTAATTCGTTACCCATTAATTCTTCATAGTTGAGTCACATTATAGTAGACAGGAATGCCACATAGTGTAATCCACCTAATATATACCACGTCTGATGTTACAAAGGGTCTGTGATGTAATGAAACTATTGGGTAGTTCTATAGAAATAAACATTTTTACCGCTGAATAAATGATTGAATGTAAACAATACCAGGATATTGTTGCAGATAAGGAGGAAATTAGGAAATGAGTCAATAGGACATTGTTAAAGCATTCTTTCCAGGAGGTATACAATATGTTTGCCTTGTTAGAATTGTATAACTGATGTTGTAGTATTAATGGCATATCAACTATGTTGTTGGAAGATTCCGTTATTTGAATATCTAGCCGTATTGGTACACAGGCGAAAGAAATTTTTTGATCCAGAAGAAAAATCTGTAATTATTTATGGTAATCAGAAATTAATAGTAATCAGTAATAGTGTTTGTAAGAAAATATAGCCATTGTAGGGTAAAAATCTAATGAAATGGTCTCCACATATAAAACTTTTAATGATATAAACAACGCGTTTCGAACACGTAGTGTTCTTCTTCAGGCATTAACTAAAAAATACAATGACACCAGAGAGTTATCTATAGTACAAAGTAAATAAGTACAATAGATAAACTATAATAAATAAACTTTGTACTATAGATAACTCTCTGGTGTCATTGTATTTTTTAGTTAATGCCTGAAGAAGAACACTACGTGTTCGAAACGCGTTGTTTATATCATTAAAAGTTTTATATGTGGAGACCATTTCATTAGATTTTTACCCTACAATGAGTAAATACCACATAATAACAGATTGCACTACATTAGAAAGAAAATATAGCATTAGAAGAGTGGTGATAAATATTCCAAGATGAAAATAAAAAAGAATGAAGGAGTAGGACACAACATAGAATTATTCCCAACGTTGAGGGTAGAAGAGAGATATTCGTTATTATGGACAGATCCGAGTACAAGCAAAAGTTAGATGCCATATTACAAGACAGTAGTAAGTTCAAGAAAATATCAAGAAATCCAACCAGCAAATTGAAGGTTACTCTTCTTGAATTCTGAACTCGTGTATATATATTATTATATATATATATATATATATATATATATATATATATATATATATATAGTTCAATATAAACAAAGAAACATAGAGAAATCAGAAGAACACACTTACAGTCTCTAATTTTCGGTTTGAACCGTCTTCAGGAGAGATAAGAGAGGGAAACCAAGCGCACTGGATCAGAGACGGTTGGAGACCAACAGTGTTGCCGCATGCGCGCCCGTTCACAGAAAATAAGGTAGACAGGAATCAATTTATAATTAATTTATAATTTATAAAATAAAATAAAATAATGGAATATGAAAACAATAATATATAAAAAAGAAAAAATTGAAAAAATAAGGGAAATTGATACAGAGAAATTGATACATAAACAAAAGTGCTGACTAAGCTATGATAAAATAAAATAAAACTAAGAATACAAATAATAATAACAAATGAAATAATTTAATAAAAAATGTGAAAAGGCAAGGAACTTTTAGACATTATCGCTTTAGATTGAGGCCAGGTGCACTGCGCGCACTTAATAGCCAAATATGGGCTTCTTCGGAGGCTCGTAGTGTGAGATCTTTGCTGTCAGGGGGTATTTGTCGCAGAATCTGTAACCTGTAGCACTCATTAAAAGGGAGACCGTGGCTATTGGCATGTATGGCAATGGGAAGATGGGAGCGGCTATTGACTGAAGCTCTGTGATTGTTCATACGGAGACTAAGCTTGGTGGATGCTTGGCCTACGTAGAACGAATCACACTTGGTACAATCCAAACGGTACACACAGTTTTTGGAGGTACACGAGCAGTCAGTTGCAACAGGATAGAGGGTGTTATGGGGGGGAGCTGTGAAGTGTGGTTGGGGATTTATAATGGGACACGTGAGGCAACCTCGACGTCCGCACAGTTGCGCTCCAGAGGGCAAACTGTTTGCCCTCGTGGAGGTTAGCTTCCTGTGCGAAAGAAAATTGCCAAGGTTGGGAGGACGTCTGTAGGATAGGCGTGGCGGATTAGGAAAGGTTTTGGAGGTGGCTGGGGAAGAGGATATGATCGGGAAAAGTTCTTTAATGATGGTACCCAGTCTGTGGATACCTGGGAAGTAGGTTGTTATAAGGTAGGGAGACCCAGAGGGAGAGGAAGAGGAGGTTGATGTAGGATTGTGTGGGGTCGTGGCAGGAACCAGTCTTCTTGTTAGGAAGGGGAGAGGGTAACCTCGCTCTACAAATTTACTTTTGTAAATTACCCTCTCCCCTTCCTAACAAGAAGACTGGTTCCTGCCACGACCCCACACAATCCTACATCAACCTCTCTTCCTCTCCCTCTGGGTCTCCCTACCTTATAACAACCTACTTCCCAGGTATCCACAGACTGGGTACCATCATTAAAGAACTTTTCCCGATCATATCCTCTTCCCCAGCCACCTCCAAAACCTTTCCTAATCCGCCACGCCTATCCTACAGACGTCCTCCCAACCTTGGCAATTTTCTTTCGCACAGGAAGCTAACCTCCACGAGGGCAAACAGTTTGCCCTCTGGAGCGCAACTGTGCGGACGTCGAGGTTGCCTCACGTGTCCCATTATAAATCCCCAACCACACTTCACAGCTCCCCCCATAACACCCTCTATCCTGTTGCAACTGACTGCTCGTGTACCTCCAAAAACTGTGTGTACCGTTTGGATTGTACCAAGTGTGATTCGTTCTACGTAGGCCAAGCATCCACCAAGCTTAGTCTCCGTATGAACAATCACAGAGCTTCAGTCAATAGCCGCTCCCATCTTCCCATTGCCATACATGCCAATAGCCACGGTCTCCCTTTTAATGAGTGCTACAGGTTACAGATTCTGCGACAAATACCCCCTGACAGCAAAGATCTCACACTACGAGCCTCCGAAGAAGCCCATATTTGGCTATTAAGTGCGCGCAGTGCACCTGGCCTCAATCTAAAGATAATGTCTAAAGTTCCTTGTCTTTTCACATTTTTTATGAAAATATTTCATTTGTTATTATTATTTGTATTCTTAGTTTTTTTTATTTTATCATAGCTTGAGACCTTTTTTTATGTATATCTCCTGTATCAATTCCCTTATTTTTTCAATTTTTTCTTTTTTATAAATTATTGTTTTCATATTCCATATTATTTTATTTTATAAATTATAATAAATTAAATGATTCCTGTCTACCTTATTTTCTGTGAACGGGCGCGCATGCGGCAACACTGTTGGTCTCCAACCGTCTCTGATCCAGTGCGCTTGGTTTCCCTTCTTATCTCTCCTGAAGACGGTTCAAACCGAAAATTAGAGACTGTAAGTTGTTTTCTGATTTCTCTATGTTTCTTTGTTTATATTGAACTATATTTGTCCGTTTTGGATCGTATTTCCAACGAAAAAATATTATATATATATATATATATATATATATATATACATATATAAACAGTTCAAAATTGAAGATAAGTAGCACACAAAGTAAAGGAAAACACTTACAAACTCAAATTTTCGGACAATCCGTCTTCAAGAGAAAAGAGAAAGGGAGACCAAGCACGTTGCAGACGCAACGGCTGGTAACTTGTTATATGAATATGTATATACATATACATATACATATATTATACAGATAGAAAGCAAACCTTCTTTTATACATGTTGTAATAAAATCAATTGACTTGGTCGAACGTACCATTTTTTATTGAGTTTTTCAAATCTCCCAGCAAATTTTCTTTCTTCAAAGTTGAGTTCGTGTATAATTTGAGATAAGCTACAGTTAGATACCACTAGTTTATTAAATGTTGCATCTATGCTAAATATATAACAGCTAATTTAAATAAAAATAAATTATCAACATGTTTGGTTATCTTAAACCATGTTCAGAATGTTTGATATTTTTATCTACCGTACAGTTATGCACAATTAATAGGGAGGAAAAATTACACTACAATTTAAGCTTAGTTACATTTTTATAAAAGAAATTGTAAAAATATAAAAAAAAAAAACAATTTAGGATAGGCGTTTTGTTTGTCGTTGCAGTTTGAGTTGCTGTGTGTTGCCTGTGTGCTGTTTGCTTAAATTTGGTTTGTTTTCCAGAATCAGAAGTGCTTCAATTATTTGTAACCTCCTCTGATCTTGTTCTAAGGTGTTTCCTATTATCATGTTCCTCGAGAGTTGTTGGATGTGCATTTCGATTGTGTGTGTACGTATTGTTCCCGCTCCAATGCATACGATTAGATGTCGGGACAGAGTGGTGGAAGTCATTCCTATGTACGGGTTTTGTTAGACTTCACAGCTTCAAATAGAACAGTTATACTCGTACACAAGATTGGTTGTCTGATGTTTGTCTATCTTTTTTTTCTTGGTTCTTCATAATACGGTCGCATGTCGTGGAGTTTTTGTAGTTAACCATGACATTGAGTTTACGAGTATGTTCTATGTTAAAGTATGAGATATTGTTTTTGATGATAGTTTTCAAAATTCGTCACCTACAATATATTGCTCTGAATATTGATTTTTGTAAAAGAACTTGTAGATAGTAATTATATTTAATTTATTTGGGTTTCATTAGTTCTTCATTTCATCTATTCAGATATATTTGAACGATTCTGTCGAAATGTCTGTTGCTATAACCGTTGTTAAAAAATGACTGTTTAGGCTGTTGAATAGTGCTGTTGAATGCTTTCCAGTCAACAACGTTTTATAAGTCCTATAAATAACTGCTTTGATAGTATTCTACCATACTATTTTCGAATTTGTAAATATATTTTATGAAAATGTCTTTTATTATATTTTAGAGAATTAAACGAATATATTTTATCAAAGCATATTCTCAACTTCACTGTTTTATGGTACAGACTCAATTCAATAGGTCAGGAGTTTTTGTTTTAATTTGCTTTCAATATAGACTTAATATTAAACACTTGATAAATTATTATCAATTCATAGATAAGTGATTTAATAAATTTCTTTCTTTTTGTTATAATTTCAACAAGCTGTAACTTATTTATCTAGAGCTATTTGTTATGCTTCTGTTATTAGAAAACACTGAACTATTCATTTATAGTTCAAATATTTTATATCGGTTCAAATATTTAATTTGAGAATAGCAATAATTTTCAACAAGATATGTTGCAATTCGCGGGTAAAATATAGATAAATTATATTTCTATGATTTTACATCAAATGAGAAAGTAGATCCCTTGTACAATAACAATACACCACCTGTAGACATGGATTTACTAAAAAATATTTATGGTAGCTGTTGAGTTTTGGAACAGTGTATGAACACATCGGAAGCTGAAATCTTTTGCTCATTTCAATTAATTCTAATGTAGTGCAATCAGTTATTATGTGGTATTTACTCATTGTAGGGTAAAAATCTAATGAAATGGTCTCCACATATAAAAATTTTTAATGATATAAACAACGCGTTTCGAACACGTAGTGTTCTTCCTCAGGCATTAACTAAGGATGAGTGCCTCTGAATAAGACTGAATCATTTTAATTAATTTTTGGAGGAACACATGCCTTCATTCTCATCTACATTTACTCTATTCTTTTAAATCACTTTGTTGATACTCTTTACCTAATCACTGCAAATTAAATAGAAATTATATAGATTTAAGTCATTATGCATAAATATACTCAATAAAAATAAACAAAGCAATAATTAATTATTAGTAATTTAATAAATAAAATGTTTTCTAATAACTTAAATATAGGATAATGTTGATTAAATATGCAATTATGAATTAGAGCAATGTATATTTATATTTTGAAACAATTTGTTTTTGTTTTATTCCTTGTTGTGTGATGCAGATATAATTATATTTTGATATCAACCGTTTGGTTTAGAACCAGTTTAGATAATTGTTTGGCCAAGGATGACTGTTCAGAGATCATTAGTAGAGAATGAGTTAATGTAGTGTTTCAGCCCTTGGGAATGATTAAGGGCTGGTCTATGACAGTTGACACACAGACGATTATGAAAGCTGGTTGACTGTGGGTAATCTTATTAATTTTGTTTTCCATAATCGCTTCACTTGTCAAAGTCAAGGCGCCCTCCTGTCTGATTGAGCCATTCAAACTAAAAATAGAATTAAAAATAACACCCTCCCCTTATAGCTCTAAACACAGCCAACTTGTCAATTAAAAAGGCTCTTGGTCTTTGCTCTTCAATTACCTTAAAGCCATTCATAATTATTCTGTTTTTAAGCTTTAAAATTACTGCACAAAATGACTTCCATTGTTAATCGAGTGTTTGAAAATTGACATAATTAATGATGTAATAATTCACTATTTCTGTTATTATTAATTGCTTTTAACCAATAGCAGCATAAAAGCTGAGAAATTTACAAAACTGAGTACAGCTTTATTATTAGACACCTCTCTCTTCCAAACTTCTTAGAATAAAGTGTTCTTACAATTCCTTTCAATCAAGTTTTCGATCAAATAACTCTGGAGACTTCAAAAGACGTAAATTAGTGAAAACCACACAGTTAAGTTGCTTTATGATTGCTATACATATTTACAGCAGTGTAAAAATCAATTTGATTTAAATAATAAAATAAATTAATCAAATCAAATAACTATTCATTTGTGTTATTATGAAATAATGTATAAGAGTGATTAATATTGGTAAAAAAATAAGTACTTTTCATACAAACCAATAATTTTTTAACAAGTATTACAGTAATCTCAATAAGTGTACAGAATTGCATGAAAAGAATACTACAATATGAAAAAAATGATAGAACATAAAGAAAATGATCTGCTCTCAACTTTACTGTAAGTAAACATAATATCAAAGTCAGTGACCATCAATTTAAATTTTTTTTGTTCTTTACGTTGGTTACCTATGGTAAAGATTAATCTTAAAGGTTGATTTTAACGATTTAACGATATCTTTAAATATCAATTATTAATAATTACATAGAATTTGTTTTTCTTTTTGACAATGCCGTAAAAAAAATTCTCAGTCAGTGTGATTAAATCCTAGAAGGATAACACATTGTCTGTTATCCAAATTTAAGTTTTTAGTTTTGATAGCTACATTCCTTCTTTCGGTAATTACAATTTATTGATTATTCTCATCATTTCATACTTAGCCGTTTAATGTAATTTTTTTTTAAAATCACAAAATGTACAATAAAACTTCTGTACATGCAAATTTAAGAAGAAGACATTCCCTTAACTAAATCCCATTTTAGGTGTAATTTCATTTTTATCGTTAAAATAGTATGACCAATATTGTGGCCAGTATATTCTAAAATGAACCTGTTTGATGAACATTAGTTTGATGAACACAAATGAACATTTGTGTTGTTAACAAATTTTTGCTTATTTTACCTTCATAATAATCACTAAGTTCGATTACTCAAGAGTTAGCAGTTAAAAAAAAACCTTTTGTTCAAAAATTTAATTATTCCATTGTATAAGTTTGTTCAGACACATATACCCTAGTTTTTTGAAAACCATTAATTTGTTTCATGAAACGATGGGAACTGTAGCGTGTTCACAAACATGCAGGCCTATACACACACAGATATAATAAGAATAAAGGCAACAAATGACTCTGGAGACTTCAAAAAACGTAAATTAGTGAAAATGACACGCTTAAGTTGTTTTATGATTGCTATACTTACTTATAGGAGAGTCAAAATCAATTTGAATATTTTGAGCACTACAACTCTTTGATATGTATTTGCCCAATATAAATACTCGTACAAATATTAATACAGAATTTTAATAAAGTATATTTTATTTAAAATATGTTAGCACATTGATTACTGATAAATGTATTTATCATTCTTGTAATCGTATTTTACAAATTTATTGATAATTATCCAATAGCTCAACCATGTTCGTAGTTAGAAAATAATTTTTTAATGGTATGAAAATAAAAATCACACTAAGAATGTTGTGAAGATGTAAAGAATGTTGAATTCAATCATTCAAATATCAAATATACATAAAAAGTGCAATTAGTTACAAATAAGAAAACACTCACTCATATAACATCCATATGTTCTTCTTATATCTTCTCTCAGAATATGTGTATATCTACATATTTGTAAGAATGTACATAGTCTTATTCATTTACAGCATGCATGAAAAAAGTATAACACAAATTATCTATGTAGTTTTATGCAATTTTGTAATTCTTACGAATTACATTACTATTTTTATAGATTCTTATGAATATGAAACTGTAAATAAATAAGAGAAGATTGTAACGAATACTTTGAGACTCCAATTTAGGAATTTATTACTTTAATTACATTAGCATATAATAATGTACTTATAAGTACTTCCGTACTAATCTTTAGATTAGTTTAATTATGAAATAGTCTAATTAGAAATAGTCTAATAGTCTAATATACCATATTCTGTAACTTAGAAAGATGTGATAGAATGTTTTGAAATGTAGTTATTATTATATTTAATAAGAAAAAGTAATTAATCACCCATAACTTATTACACTATTGAAAGTAGTATTACTTAGTTTTATTATTTACTTATTATTATAATATAAGAAATTTATTTTATTAATGAAAATTCTATAGAATTACTAACATAAGAATAAAATTGAAGCATTATTAGCTATTTCATATTATATAAAATAATATTATTGTTATTTAACAGATTTTATTCTCCAATAGATATATGATTTGTAAATTGTATATTATACTAAAACAATTAAGAGTTTTATTTTTTTTATGTTCATAATATTTTCCCCAGTTTATGTGAGCCTGTATTTATGTTCGTGTGGGTGTGTGTGTGTGTGTGTGTGTGTTTGTGTGTGTGTGTGTGTGTGTGTGTGTGTGTGTGTGTGTGTGTGTGAGTTTACGTGTGAGTAAAGTTGAAGAAAACGTCTTCTTAAAAGTTGTTCAAGCATTTCATTTATCATATCCTTTTGTGGTTCATTATGACGAGGGTTATGAAAATCGAAGTTTATATTATGTCAATAATTATGAAAATAGTGTGGAGGATTTGAAATTTAATCCACCAATAATTACATGGAAATACATTGTTATTTCTGTTGAAATGACATTCCTTATGATTGAATAGACTTTAAGAAGAAAGTATTAAGAAATGCTCTTGCTGATTAACTAGAAGAGGAAACTGATAATCCGGGCCCATAGACGTGAATTTAAAGAACTGCCTTTCTTGGTCAATCTGGAGAATTATAATTTAATTGTTTGAGTATAGTTGAGCACGCGAGGACCTTGCTTCAATAGGTGATTAATTAGCCAACAACTTTGGGAATTCCACTGTTCTTCTCAACCGTAAAGGCCTAGGGAGTGGCCGAAAGAGAGGAAGAGCCGAAACAGTCAGGCAATGCCACCAAACTTTGAATCTTACCAATCCTTTCAAAGGAACCAATGCAATCTTCCTTCTTTTTGAAATTATAACACAATAGCTAAAACGATTTTCTAGCATTTCAACTATGAATAAAATTATTCTACTCTATATGTTATCTATAACTTTTTTAAATAAATTAATTTATATCAATTTTATTCGTAAATTGTTACTGTATTTATGTATCTGGTTTTACTTGTAATACATCTTCAAGTACGATTGTCGTGTAGATGTACTACGTGCAATGCTGGTCGAACCATTGCATCATTTCTTATAAGGTAAGAGGGATTTATATTGTAATATGCTTTTTACAAACCTCTCTGATCACTCTGCAAATATTTTTCAATATTTTGAACTGAGTAGTTAAAATTTTACTCCAGTACTGCGAGCATTTGGTGGAATTAATTTAATAAGAAAAAGGAAAACTTTACTAAGAAAAGACGAACAATATTACAACAAATAAATATTAAGTGAATGACATGTATATAAAAATTAAAAAAAGTTACATCACAATTTGAACTTATTTGAGTATATCACAATTTTGTTTTAGTTCATGATTAGCATCTTATTTCTATTATCATTAGCATTCTTTTATGGGTTTTATTAGTTTTATGAGAGTAGCATTTCTGTCTCTGTCTGCTATTAAATAATTAATAATTTTAAAAAGTTAACACTAATAACTGTTTAACAACATTCCTAAAACCTACGTAACACTATGTGGCAAAACCGCATACTCTTGATATGATTCATTTTGAAGAGATTAGATGATTTCTTTGGGTGAGTAAGTCGCAAATTTTAATAATATAACATATTTTTTACTACTTCCGTGTAACTTTTTCAGTTTTATTAATAATAGCGTTTCTACAAATTGGGGTAAGAAAGAAAAGAAAAATGATTTAACAAAGACTGCTTAGAAACTAAATGCGTCTATAGATTTCTTGAAAATTCGCCCTAAAACTATAAAATCAACCATTGAATTTGATTTCCAAATGTCGTACCAAAAGATTTTTTAGTTAAATTATATGTTAAATGCTTTTCATTTATTCTATTCTCAGATGCATATTATTTAAGAATAAATAAAACATATAGTTGAGTATGTTAATTACATACTACATAACATAATAAAATAACTACATAATCTACGGTGAAATTCCTAATTTATCTTAGCTTGTCCTTTGTACATTAAGATAGTAATCAATGATCGAACCACAATAAGAAATGGGAAAGAAGACTAAGATCTTTCAACCGTAAAATGCGGTCTCCGTGAGAGTCAAAGACCCAACTGACTCTGACGAAGACCGCTTGTTTCGGTTGAAAAATCTTAGTCTTGTTTTCCCATTTCTTATTGTGATTTGATCATTGATTGTTATTTCACGTGTTTATGTGAAATCTTTGTATTAAGATAGTAATATATATTACTATCATAATAAAATATGGTTATATTAATAACAAAATTATTCTTTCAAGAAGGTAATTTTTAATTTCAAACCTAACTAGAATATACTGTTTATAAAAACCAATTGAATAACATTTTTTTGTGTGAATTTCATTTTCTGTCACATACTTTTATCTATAGTTCTTAAAAAGTTGTTGGTAACCTCCTATGAACAGACATCATCAAAAAAACTTTAAAAATGTTATAAATGTGGACACCACAAATATGTAAATCTCTTAAAAGTTTGAGATCAATTTTTTTTTTCATCACTACAATCTACCTATAAGTAGGTAAAAAGAAACAGTAGAAAAATGTTTACTAGTTGCATTTGCCTTAAATTAAAATTTATAAAATTTAATATTAACTTACAGGCAAAATAAAATAAATAAAAATATATTTTTTAATGTGTCCAAAAAATGTTATTATAAATTCAATGACGAGTTCAATATATCTGGCAACATAAACCCAATCAATTTGGTTAGTAAAAGTTTTCAGTTTACTCGTCGGTAATTTAGACAGTCGTAATGCAAGTGACATAGATAAATCTTAGATAAGTGATAAATATAAATTCATTTATATGTGTGATAAAAACAACTCTACTGTGACAATAGTACATTAGTGTTTAAAACTTATGTAAATGTTTCATTCATTTTGTATTGGTAAAACTGGTATTCATCACTTATGGAGAAAAAAAATTCTCATGTATCTTGAACTACTTGGAAACCCTATAGTGCTATTCTTCCTTTCTATTTCTTTTCAAATACATGTTTAGGTTTTCTCTCAACCCATACAATATGTAACCATTCATTTCAAATTATCTTTTCTTTGTGTGACTTCCATCCGGACAGTTACTTGGTTGTAAGTCATCGTTTACAATTCTTTTTTACTTTACTATAAGTAAAGTATAGTGAAAAAAATTGATCTTGAGATTTTTGACGGAATTACATCTTTTGAGGTCCCTGAAGTCGTTTTGTGAAGTTTTCTCGATGATGTCTGTGTGTGTGTGGGTGGGTGGGTGGGTGAGTGTATTAGCATTGCTTGTTACCACGCTACGGTCCAGAATCTTTGATGGATCAAGTTGATATTTTATACAAAAATGGGCCTCATAGTGTAGAAGATCCCTATTGTTTGGGAAGAATTATGCATGACGGGAACGTCACTTTTTTGCCAAAACCCGTTTTTTAAAAAATATTTTTTTCTCCTAAACTGATAACCTTAGAGTTTTGAAATTAATATTAATATCTAGAAAATTTCTCTAGAAAAGGCAACACTAAACAAAATTCTAATAAATTTATTTACTTCTTTAATTAAATCAGTGGAAATATTCTTCAATTTATTTCTTGTATATGATAACTTATTGCTGATCACCCTCTGTAACTTGGTGACAATGCAGAAATAAGTATAAATACTTATTACTAAATGTAGTACTGTAAGGGTTTGTTATTTTTACCAAAAAAAACTTTCTACTTGCCTACGTCAAGATGGGAATCTCAACTCTTGACACTACAAACAACCTTTTATTATAATTGAACTTTTAATTTTTTTAATAGACATACTACTTTCACAAATGTGGTCCATAATAGCCATTTTAAAGTCCATTCATTAGCCTTTCTTCCTCTTCGTAGAATTCTAATTTTAAATTAGAAAACTCAATTGAATTTTCTACCAGGCAATTATTATTCATGACCTTCTTCTTCTCCTATCGAGAAACCTTTTAACCAAAGTATTCAATATTAAAATATGGAGATATTATTTCTCAAACAAAACTCAATATTCTGCTTAATCAACATCTAAATTACATTTAACAAATGAAATAAAATAATAACTATAGCGTTTTTTTACACAAATAACGTAAACGTAGATCTCATTTTTAAAATTATATTTTTGGATTTATCATAAATTTTATCAATGAATTTTTCAGAAGAATTTAAAGTTAAACTAAACTATTCTCTTTAAACTGAGTTATTCAGCATGATTTAATGTATACAACAATTATTCGATAAAAATTATTATCAACCCTTTTTAATGATAAGATGTGACATAACATCAGCATTTCTATACGAGAGCATATATCAGATTTTTTGACGTATAATGTTTAATTCAATTTTTTTTTTCAATATAATAATTTGATATGATTAAATATGATTAGGCAGGAAAGATACATCAAATATTCATAAACAAGAATTTTATTATAAAACAAGTTTCGAACTCTTGTGCTCATCATCAGATACATCTCTTTACGGGGCAAATGTACCTGATGATGATCACTAAGTGTTCAAAACGCGTTTTGTAGTTAATCCTTGTGTTTGAAAACATGATATTTCATGAGCAAATACCACACAATAATTGATTACAGTGCTCATGAGATGCGTAAATATATAAATTACTTGAACAAAGAATAAGAAATGGGTGCAGCTGGATCTACAATCAAAATTATAGATTGAATTCAACTACACTAAACATTAATTTAATAAACGTTTATATTATTAAACAATCAAAATTATAGATTGAATTTAACTGCACTAAACACTATATTAATAAACGTATTATCAAAACCATTGATCATCAAATTTCTAAAATGCTTAATTCTAAATGAACAATTTTAATTCGATCAATAATTATTAACATTTCGACATTGTTGTAATACAATTAGCAAAAAAATAAAACAAAAATAAAGCAAAATAATTGTTTTTTTTTCTAACATTTGTTTAGATAATGAAAAAATTATAAAATTTTTCTCAAGCAATAATTATTATATTTATTAAAACCAAAGTTTTGCAAAAATTGATTTATTGACCTTTTTTTTACACAGTAGTATATCAGATTTCAATTAATAATTATTTTGACGTGAAATACTATGTGTAAAATTATTTTAAATAAATACTGTGCAAAACCAATGAAGTCCATTCCCGCAAAATGAACTAAATATTTTTCAAATATTACTAAGATTTGTTAAATAATGGGAAAATGTATGTTTGTTAAAAGAAATTCTATAAAAACTCTTTCATCCACTAGCAACCCAAATATTCAAAGGTTTAATAGACCACAAAATATGTGCATCAGTAAATATTACATTCAGTTTTTCCTTCACAATAACTTCATTTAAAGTAACCAACTAAAAAAAATGATGAATTGTATGTTATAAAGCTGTAGGGGATGATTTTTTTCAAATATATTTTATGATATAGTAATATCATATTAATAATAATATTAAAGTAACAATATTATTAATTACGTCAGAAGGAGATAAAATAGCCATAGCTTATTCTTCAAACTTCAAGCAATATACGCCTCCCGTAAAATTGGTTCAAATGAAATTCTCATTGCCAACGTTTCGATTTTTTTTTTAAAACATTTTTTATAGACACATATCAAATTCATATGTTCTTCAATCTTCATAGAAACCCATAATTACTATCCCAAATATATAAATATTGATCAAAATATCAACCGTAAATAGGAAATAAAAGAAAAGTTGAGAAACTTCAGTTCTTCTGGTTCAAATTAAACTAGTGCCAACGTATCGCTTTTTATTTAAAACCTTTTTCATAATCTCATATCACAACCATATTTCTACTTATACTCGTTTCTCCATAGAGACCCATATATAAACTACAATAAGAAATAAGAAAAAAAGTCTATGATCTTTCAAACGTAACAAGTGGCCTTCGTCAGAGTCAAGAAGGTATATCAGTATCTGGGTTTGTGTTTTTGTGTGTGTGCGTGTGCGTGTGTTTGTTTGTAGGTTTTATCTGTAGGCGTGTTTAATTTGTTTGGACTGATTTGAATTTTTTTGAATATTGTAATAGAATGGCTATCAGAAAGTTGTTCTTTGAAAGTGCATAGCAGCGGAAGCTAAAGAAGGCAAGCCACGACGAGAGTCGCTGAAATGAGCTTTGCGAAAGGCCTCCTGGGAGACCCCGAGCAGAGGTCTCGTCACGTCCATTTGTTTTCTCTACTGCCTCTCCTTAAAAAAAGTTCCCAGGAAAACAGACAGCTATCAGCATTGCCCCGTTTCCACGCGCTAAATCCTCCAGCAAGCAAATTGCTTCCATTGAATGCCTGATTTACTTGCAATGCACTTGTAGCTACAGGCATTGTCTTCCTTCATAATTCACACATAAATGCCAGCTCGTATTGCTACTAATATTATATTACGAAAATGTCTACTATCAATGAGAAATAACTGTAATGACTAGCTATTTTGTATCTATATATTAACTCTTACAGAATAATGTAAGAAATTATTGCATCGTAAGTAACTAAATTTGTACAATGCAATATACATTTTTTACGAATATAATTTATTTTTAAATCAGAAATAGATATGAAGATTATCTTTTATTTAAAAAATAAAATATTAAAATAAATAAAATCATAAAACTAACTTCATATTAAAATAAAAGAAGTTAGAATTTCACTAGCATAAATTATAATTTATAATTTATATAAATTATAATTATATAATTTTATATAATTTAGACTAGCATATTTATAACAATTTATACCTTCTTTGAAGTTATTATTTACTTTAATTAAGCATCAGGAACCATGCTTCTTTACTCTTAGTAGCACTGATAACTTAACAAACTGATTTTTAATTATAAATTGATAAACTAATAAAATATCACTCTTTTTTTTAATCTCGCATAATGAAGTCATAATGAAGTACAAAGATTATAAGGCTAAAATTATGACATTGTTGGAAGGTACAGAAACGCATACTATTTCAAGAACTGATATTTAGTACGTAATGTTGAAGATGGATCAGTTCTTGAAATAGTATAAGTTCTGTATCTTCCAACAATGTCATCATTTTAACCTTATAATCTTCTTCCTTCATTCAAATCTAGCAATACAGTCATAATGAAGATTATAAGGCTAAAATGATGACATTGTTGGAAGAGACAGATACTTATACTATTTCAAGAACTGATCCATCTTCAATATTACGTACTAAAGTAAATAAGGTTGTTGATGAACTTAAAAAGAAGAACTGGATAAATCTTCGTCAAGCAATATTAATGAAATGATATAATGGATTAGCTCCGAGGATATATGGATTAGTGAAATTGCATAAGACAATTTTCCTCTGCGCCCAATTGTTTCATTTATAGGTAGCCCAACTTATGAACTATAAAATATCTAGAAAAATATCTAAATTATATTGTTGTCACTATTGAATTCAATGTTAAAAATTCATTAAAATTTAAAGAAGCCTTAACCAATGAAGTACTAAATGAAAATAGTACTTCTATTAAAGTCATATCGTATACAGTGGTCATATAGTAAAACTTATGACCACACTGTTTTCAATGAAAATAAATAATATATCAGCTGTAGGAAACTTTTTAGGTAAAATGGTAGAACTTCTTTTTTGTAATCAGCTTATGCTGTATAAATTACACGTTAAGTCTGAAATATTTTATGTGAACTGCTAGGACTTTCTGATTTTTATATTAAAGTTGAAAAATAAATATTTCAATAGATATTCTTTAAATTACAATTGAGTAATATATGTTTCAAATAGTATTGTGTACATTATATATATAATGTCCAGTCATACCGTTGAACTTTCAACCCTTTTATTCCAACCGCTTGTTTCTTGTTCACTATTGACCTTTGACCTTCTCTTTATATTAACCTGTACTATCCTTTTAATCTATTTATAGCAATGACTAAGCATGAGTCATCGATTTTAATTTAACATGTCACTTGACCAACTCCTTTTCCAGTTGAACCCTGTTAGCAGGAGGTTAGTTCGTAGGATCGAATCTCTAAGTCTTAAGATCGTGAATGCCGAAACTGCAGTTAATTTTAATGATATATATATATATATATATATATATATATTATATATATATATATATATTATAATATATATATATATATATAATGTATATATAATAATATAATATATAATTGTTATATATAACATAATATATGTTACAAATAGTATAACATTATTGACAGATGAAATCATAAAAAAAACATGACATTCAGCATTATGAACAATATGGATGTGTTTTTTATGACTATTTATTTAATATATATTCCTGCATTAGAAATAACAGTACTCTAAGGAAGTAATGTGACAACGAAAACAATGAGGAATGTTAAGCTCTCGCAGAAGAGATTCCAAAGGGTAATGGGAGCATTCTAATTGAGATTCTATTGTTTTCTGCCAGGAAGTCGATATGCAAACGTCTTTTGTTCTGGCTGTCAACTGTGATCACTGAAGCAAATTTTGTTTTCCTCCCAGTTTCAAGGGTGTCGAGAGAGAGGATTTTATAGATATCCAAGGACGTAGGGAAATATTGTTCAAAATAAAGCTCAACTAAATAAACAATTATATATATATATATATATATATATATATATATATATATTTGTATAATTAGGGAGCAGATTTTTTTTCACACAGATTTCGTTAAACACTTTTTGCACCTTTGTTTTAGTATCTTTTCTTGTTAACTAAAAAGTTAACAAGAACTTTTTAACGAAATAACGTTATATATAAATATATATATAACTTAAAATCTACAGTGACTCTCTTAATTAATTTGAACTTGAAGAACTGACCGAGTCCTGATAAGTTTTAGTTCTGTTTCTGTTCCACGGTCGATACTTTTAGAAATATATATATATATATATATATATATATATATATATGATCAACCCGAAATATGAAATTGAGAAAAAAGGCTAAGATCTTTCAACCGTAACAATCAGTGTTCGTCAGAGTCAAAAACCCAGTTGGGTTTTTTGGGTAACAATGTTAGTCTTTTTATGAAACAAAATACCATCCAGAAGAACTTATATAACTTGTGACACAGAAGAAACATAACAAAGACTCACTTTTGGACCGTTATGGTGGTAGTCCTGAGGACAAGAAGTGAATTGACGGGGGGACAACAGTAACACAGTTTAATTGCTGACATGTATTTATGTCAACTTTGTAGTACACGCCAAAATACGGTAACTCACTGACCGTATGGTAATTGTTAACTTACCGTAGTATGGTAACTCACTTCCATAGGTCTTGCAAATATTTTTTACAACAAAACAATTCTCTTTTTCTTATATTTGTGAATAGAGTTTATTGACTACTTTGATTCCTAAAATACAGTAATTGTTTTATATACATTCCATGATGCTTATGACATGGTAATGCAGCCATATGAATTGTTAATTTTGTTAATGTTTATTAATAACGGTTTGTAATGACTTACTAATTGTTTGTTATTAAAGAAGAACCATGTTTTAGTGTTTATCGCATTAATATTTTGCAATAATATTACAGCCATGAAACGCTTAGTATTAATACCTACCGTAGAGTAGGAATACCATTCTTCTCATAAAGTAAGAGTTTACTAATTATCTTATCTTGAATACGACCACCAAATCATGAAAGTTTATTGTATTCTTATATCTATGGACAATATGACTTTCAATTTAATGTTAACAATAAATTAGTTCTACAAACAGGAAGACATGTAAAGGATATGTATGTTACTACGAATAGTATTAACATCTTTTGAGATACCAATACTGATATATTTGTATGTAGGATATCTATAATCTGATAAGTTAATTGTAAAGGAAGGTTATGGTACAGATATAGACATTCTTTATATTATGAAAGAAGAACTGACTACTGTGTTGCAATTCATATATGAAATCTCCTTTAGTTTAATATTTTGCCTGAACCTTGTAATAAATAATTTTATTTAGTCATATATCACATGAATAAAGCACCTATTTTAGAGTCTTTGCTTAAAATAGAGCTGGTTAAATCCAATATTATTTTATATTGGATAGGTGTTCTTTTGGAAGAGAAATTTTAACATTTTTCCGAATGCTCCAGGCAAACTTCTGTATAAAAAAACGGTGAATTATTTTATTTGTAATATAAGAAAAGGCAGTATATGAAATCTTATACAACAAACCAAAATTGCATCCTAAATTTGGTTTTATATGACAAAACCATAGACTGTGTTTACACCAAAATCTATAACAATTGTGAACAATAAATGCGTTATGATTAAAAAACTTCAAAACATATTGTGATATAAAGACACGTAATGCAAGAATTTGTTTGTGTATAAATCCGTCCGATTTACCTTCTAACATTTGCTCAAATCTAAATTCATCTGTCACTGAAACAGTGATTCTTATCATGTAATGTTATATTATTTTTGTCTTCAGTAGGATATATTAATTTTAATTTGATTAGACCTGTCATCATTAGTGATAATAAAAAACATGAATGGGTAGTCAAATTTTAATTTCTTTTTTCAAACATGTAAAGGTGAACATTTAATATTATATAAAAGAACAAAGTGCAAATTAGGTTAGATTGCAGTGGCAGTTCCACAAGGGAACACACGTAGACCGAGCATTGACCCTTTGTGATACCACACAATGAAGATTGATTCTACAGTGGGAGTACTAAATTTTGCCTTTAGAGTACTAAAGTATACTTTATTTTACTTTAAATTAAAGTACATTTTAGAGTACTAAAATATATTTAGAGTAGGGATCTTTAACGAGTACCTGACATCGTACAGTCTCGGGACCGACGTTTTAACGTCCTTCTCCAAGGGACGACACGCTCAGATTTATTCACCTCCCGCGTGAATAAATCGAGGGCCAGGTGAGGATCGAACCCCGGTCCTATCAGTTCAGAGGCGAGCACGTAACCACTGAGCTAGCCTGCCCCCCAAGTGCAAATGAACAACTTAAAAAGAAATAACGGATTGAAGTCAAATACTTTATTGTTTTAATCATCTTAATATAAGCATCCATCTTTACTGAACATATTTATGCATATCATATTTATGCATGATTTTGCTAACAAGCATGAAATTCATTCGTTTATATAACAACATGTCGGTAGGATCAGATATCGGTATCTGTCAGTAATTACAGCATTCACTTGATTATAAGCGAAATTTTAATAACCTGTAATTAGATCTCCTGTCTTTCTAAGCGACATCACTATCAATTAGAATAGCTGATACAAACTCATAATGCGTTTAATAGGCAGTCTTCAACATTTCATTAAGTGGCTCTTCAATTACATTGTGTCTGCAAGTCCACCCAATAGAACAAAATCACTAAACCAACAGGCAAATATTAATATGTATATACACCTTTATATTATTAATCCAATTAAAAAAAACTGCTATTAAATCTATATACTTATAAAACATTGTTTATCTTGATCGCTTGTCTGTTTGCACACGCTATGAACTGAATAAATAATAAAATAATTAATATTTTGTAGCCCAACGATCTATCTTCTGCACCAAAGGGACTTTGTTGCAATAGGACTCCAAAACATATTATTTGTTATAAAATGATATAAAATAAAATTAAAAGATAAATAAAATAAAATTATAAGATGTTTTGCTTGTGTAAGTCAACTTAAGATGATTTCTTGGCTATTTTATTATCAAAAAGTGATTTTCGACATCAAAAAGATTAAATATTATTAGTTTTTTTGTTTAAATTCTAATGATTTAATAATAATGAATTATGAAAGAGGAAATGTAATGAATAATCGGTGAGAATATGTACTATTATTTAATATATCAACAAATAATATTTATTATAGTCAAAGAAATTGTTGGATATTATCAAATGAATATAAATGAAATATTTAAAGCTTAATATTATATTCTTAATCAAAAAACACCTTGTCATAATGCCTATATTTTATTATATATATATATATATATATATATATATATATATTTATTTAAAAAGTATCAAACCACTCATCTTGGAGTAGACAAAAGATTTCTGTCAAATCGTACTTAAAACTATAGAAATTGGGGATAATTTTTTATTTACATTTATAATGGTCATTAATGAACTTGGAATCTACAATTGAACGTAATTATAACAATTGTAATGGCAGTTTGGCAGCGGAGCGTACGAATCCGAGAAGTTTCAAGTACTCATTTTAATAATTTTAACAAAATATGAGTTTCATTACTGATTTCACAAACTTTATAACTAATGAAATGATTATAGCTAAATATAGCAAATAATACAATTTGATTTAAAAGTAAAGAACACCAAGCGTCAGTTAGTGGTTAGCGAGTTTGAACTTATGTTTACTTATAGTAAACTTGAAAGTCGACCGTTCCAGATTTTTTTTCTTATTTTGAATATTAATTTTATCCAATTTTGTATTTATATAAGTTCAATGTGTAAAATCTGTCAAACATTGCATTATAGTTTAAGGAAAGAACATAACCAATTCTCGTATAACTAACACTCAAAATCATTAGTTGTGCAATCCGTAATTGTGTGGTATTTACTCATTCTGAGGTAAAATGGATAAACCAACAAAATCCTTGGGTATGTCTTGAATTCTCTTAATTGAATTTTTATTTTTTATTATTTCACTCTAATTTTTGTAACTAATTAGATATAATTTGTATTATAGTGTCTTCCTGATGATGAACACAAAGTGTTCGAAACGCGTTGAATAAAACTTCATTTCTGTGGAGACTTTTGTTGGTTTATCCATTGTACCTCAGAACACTCAGAATGTTTTGCTCATCATTCGTATTAGAAACTCTATCATAATGAAATTACATCAAATTAAAATGTTTAAGAAGTCTTTTTTTAGGTTCCTTTGGTATTTAATGTCTTTCAATGAGTTAGATAATTTGGGCAATTTATTGTTGTATTATATTCATTCGTTTTCAGCTTATATATCGGATAAACACAGGCATTATAGTTGTCTATTTAAGAAAAAAGTCTTTAAGCTTAACATTTGAATTGAATCAATTCAATTATCGAGTATTGGCTACCAGGTACCCATTTTGAAATTGTAGGGAGCTATTTTGAAATGCCATAGAATAAACCTATATTAAAAAGATTTTCACTTTTAAAATACATTTTTGTTTTATTAAATAAAATTGTCGTGTATAACTTGAATAAATTTAAGAATACTATATCAAAAGCTTGGGCCATATAAGAATCTTTCCTTCATGGCTTTATAATCAAATCAACAATATCAGATATTTCTGTCAATCAAGTTCAGTGAATTTATTTTATTAACTATTTATATAATTTTTTAACACTTAGTGACACAAGGGTGTCACGAACCTTCCAATTTATATTAAAATGCAAAAGCACAAAAGTAAAAAAAAAACATATTTTAACAGTTTTTCAAAGTATTGTAAACATCTGTATGTTGGTAAAATTCACCAAGTCATATTAGCATGTTTTTTTTTTACTTCTATTCTATATTTGTTTCCAAACAAATTGATAAATAAAGTAATTACTTATAATTATAAAATTGTTTTTACGACTAACCGGAAATTAAGAACAGAATTTAGTCCCATGAATCAATAGACTAAGGCCAGGACCAGATTTTGTTTTGTTTATTATTATAATACATCAATTCTTAGAGGTTTAACAAGTAATAGTGATTCATACTAAACAAAAAAAAAATGAAATAAAACAGTAGAGAAACGACCCATTAGTAGTATGAATTGTTTGATCAATTGAAATAGGTTAGGTTAGGTTAGGTTGCAGTGGCAGTTCCACAAGGGAATACACGTAGGCCGAGCATTGGCCCTTTGTGATACCACACAATGAAGATTGATTCTACAGTGGGAGTCCTAAATTTTGCCTAACTCAAATGTATTTAGAATAGGGATCTTTAACGAGTACCTGACATCGTACAGACTCGGGACCGACAGTTTAACGTCCTTCTCCGAGGGACGACGCGATCAGATTTATTCACCCCCTGCGTGAATAAATCGAGGGCCAGGTGACCAACGACCAACGACCAACGATTCTTTCCACGCACTGTAGTGCGCGTTGTAATTAGCAGTTCCAGGTCACGGACCTACTACTGCTGAGTTTCTGTACTGCTGTGTTTGTGGAGTCAGTAAGTAAATGTCTGTAGTCTTTTGTTTGTTATTCATTATACATTATTTCGTGGTCGTCTGGTCTTCTTGGGTCGTGAAATGTTGTCAGTCTAGGGTGTGGCTTTCTATTTCAACATCAGCGTCTATGATGGATATGGTTGGGAGTTCTTAGGGATAAGCTATGAACAAGGGGGTTTGGATGGGGTGGGATTTTCGTGTCCTCATTGGCCACCAGTCTATTTGTGAAGTCGTCAATTGATTCTAACCTGAGGTCTCTTTGAATGTCCACATTTCTGGCATACCAAGGTGCCCCAGCCATAAGGCGTGCACATTTATTTTGAACTACCTGTATCAGGGTTTTATTTGTTCTTGCGGCTTGTAACCAGGTCGAGCATCCATAAGTAATGCTAGACCTAATTACCACCTTATAAATGAGGTCCTTTACTACTTGTGGAGTATTCTTTGACTTCAGGATAGGGTACAAATTTGACATTAGTGCCAGACCCAGTTTGTATCTATTCTTTAGATGGAGTTTGAAGGTGAGCCGGCTGTCAATTATTATACCTAGGTATTTGGCCTGGGTTTTATAAGGTATTAACTGGCGACCAATGAATACTGGAGGGGGTTGCTTTGGTGTTCCTTTACTGAATTGTATGTGGATGCTCTTTGCTGGGTTGACTTCAAGCTTCCAGCTATTGAACCAGTACGAAATTTGATCAAGGTAGTTTTGCAACTCACCTGTCGTAAACTCCACACTGGCGCATCTAAAGGCCACCGAAATGTCATCAGCAAAGAGACCCAGAAACGATTCAGTTTTCCTAGGGGAATTTGGGAATAGAACTGCAGGAGGATTGGGCAAGTCATATGTATATAGGGAATAAAGGATGGGTCCTAGCACACTTCCCTGAGGTACACCTCTCAGCATCTGCCCTATTGGAGAATGTTGGTCATTAATGGCAACAAAAAATCGTCTGTTAGAGAGGAATGATTTCATAGTGTCAGTAAACCAGTCAGGTAGGCTGAAACATCTCAGTTTGTAGAGGAGTGCCCTATGCCACACCGAGTCGAAGGCTCGCCGCAAGTCCAAGAACACAGCTTGGGTTCTTTGAGGGGACGGAGCCGGACCATGTGACAGCCCTTGGTTTACGAATTGTAAAAACCTTCGAATTTGTAGAGTGGTTCCGTGTAAGGCACGAAAACCAAATTGCTCCGGCCGGAAGGGAAGGTCATTTTTGACCTTTAGTAGTATTAACCTCTCATAGACTTTACCAAGACAGGATAGGAGGCTTATGGGTCTGTAGTCTGTGGGGCAGTGTCCTGATTTTTGGGGTTTAGAAATCATCACTATCTTGGCCATTTTCCAGGACGCTGGGAAGTACCTCATTCTTAGGCAGGAGTTAAAGAGCGCAGTTAGGGTGGCAATTACTTTGGCTGGTAGCTTCATTAACATCCTGTTAGTAATGCCCTGATGGCCGGGAGAACTCTTTTTCTTAAGGGTTGTGATTACTTGATTAATATCCTGAGGGGTAAAAAATATTGGATTATCTGGGGCAGTTTTAGTTATGACACAAGACATTGGAGGGATACGTGAGTGAGGGTGAGGTTTGTAGAGGTCAGTGAGGTGATGGAAGAAGGTGAGTGCCTTTTTGGCATCATCTATGAGAGGCTTTCCGTTCTCCCTTAAGGGGTGAGTGGAACTAGTACTGTTGGGTCCTTTTTTCATAGCTCTAACTATTTTCCAGGCTGTAACATGGTTGGGCCAGGTGAGGATCGAACCCCGGTCCTATCAGTTCAGAGGCGAGCACTTAACCACTGAGCTAGCCTGGGCCCTAGGTTGGTAGGTAATGATTCATAAAATCTACGGTATCGAGATGAGATTACTTGGTAGATAAAAGAAATTTTTAAATCATTAAGTATGGTATCATAATTGAGTTATTTCTATAGTTGGTTATAGTTGTTTATGTTTTTTTTTTTCTTTAGTTGCTAAATCGACCCTAAATAATATATATATATATATATATATATATATATATATATATATATATCAATGATCAAACCTCAATAGAAAAATGGGAAAACAATACTAAGATCTTTCAACCGTAACAAGCGGTCTTCGTCAGAGTCAAAAAGTCAACTGAGTCAGAGTCAGTTGGGTTTTTGACACTGACAAAGCCTGCTTGTTACGATTGAAAGATCTTAGTCTTGTTTTCTCATTTTCATATTGTGATTTGATCATTGATTGTTATTTCACGAGTTTATGTGAAATCTTTATATATATATATATATAATTCAATAATATATCAATCGTTGGATAGAATAGGTGTATAATGTAATCGGGATTCGGTCAATTTTCCAGGATCAAAATCAAACTCTCAATGGCATTGAGAGTTTGATTTTGATCCTGTAAGATTGACCGAATCCCGATTACATTATATATATATATATATATATATATATATATATATATATATAAAATATATATATATATATATAATATATATAATATATATAATTATATTATATATATTATATATATAAAGTCTCCGTTCCTTCATTCATTCTCCTTTTTATTTTTTATTTTCTTCTTCTCTCCTGAAGACGGCATGACGCCGAAATGATCGAGATTCGTGAGTGTTAGTCCTCTTTCTTGTGTTCTCTAGCTTTAATTTTAATTATATATATATATACACAAGATTTGACATGCATACGTAAAATAACAATCAATGAACAAACCACAATTTGAAAAAAAAAAAAAAAAAAAAAAAAAACAAAGATCATTTAACCGTGGCAAGCGGTTTTCTCCAGAATCAAAAACCTAACTGGAACACTGATTACTTGAGTAATAGTTCTGAAGTGGTAATACATTTATTTACGCTTAATATTTAAATGTTTTTCTTAATAATTCATACTTGTTGCTTTCCGCCAGTTGTACCCGTTTCTATTGCACCTCGTTCTTTATTAAAAACCAAGATGTCACTAGATGCAGAAACATCTTGGACTAAGATCTTTCAAGCGTAACAAGAGGTTTTCATCAGTGTCAAAATGATGGTTTATTAGGTCTATCACTAAGTTTAGGAAAGGTTTATTAACAAGAACGTCAGAAAACAACTGACGCTGCAATTTTCTTATTTTCATAACAAATTTTTAGAATTATATACGATATGCCAAATAAATTTGACATAAATAAAAAATTTTATACAATTACAATCATATATACAATTCTATAAATAAATATTTCAAAGGGTTAGCATATATGCAAATATATCTGCATTAAACCATGATAAAGAAGGTCTATCAGGAATTGTTATAACTAAAATAACATAAAATTCCAAACATAATAAAACACTTACTATAATGAATATTCTGTATTGCATTTTATGATGACTAAAATATTAGAAGATAAAGATAGAATGAATATACGTGATCAGACCTATGGGTTTAACACGATTAACATACTAATGTGATTCTACACTAGCAGTTATTCTGAAAACGACTTCGAGTTCACAAAAACAAACCAAAATCAGCATGGTATCTATAAGTTATTGAATAGCGCATTTTAAAGATCCAATATACATAAAGAACTAAAATATTGAACTTGTATCTAATAGAATATAACTAAAATAAAGTCAGAACTTTTCGAGTATTTTAAGTTCAAATAGAACGCCCAAATTTTAATGATTTTGTTTATATAAATCAACTTCTTGAGACGAAAACAGGATTTACTGAATAAGAAAAGTTAAAAAGTTTTACAGCTAAACGACTAACAACGCAAAAGTTTATAGTGATTATTATTAAAAAAAAAAAATGCCCACATCTGCCTCTGAGAAGGTTTTATAGGAAAAACATAATATTAGCATTTCAGGAATAGATTTGAGCCTATAAAAGAGAGATGGTACCAATTTTTATTTTAGAGATAAAAAACAGTTGAATGTTTTTAGAGAAATGTTCATGAAAAGAAAGAGAAGATGGAAGACCCAGCGTATTGGAAAACGATGTCTGGTAGTCCAATAACTGTAAAAAATAACAGCTTACGAACTTGTGAAAATATAAGGATGTAATTTGTTTTTTTAGTAAGTGTTATATGGTTAGGAAAATATTCAAAATAATTGTGTTCAAATTTATTTATCTTTTTATGCTTTTGTATACTGAATTTAATAACTATTATATATAAATATTGGTGAAAGTACTGACTGTAAAGTAGAAACAAATTAAATTTGTTCTCAGGTCAGTTCTTGAAATTAAACTATCATTGCCGATGTTTAGGTTTTTTATTTACAACTTTTTTCACAAGCCTACAAAACAAAGGAAATATAAGAAATAGTAGAATACATAAATCAAACATTCATAAAAATCATTTTTCTTCTATTCATTACGCTTTTTATGTATGTTTGATTTTTGAATGATTGGATTATATCATAAGTTTCCTCTGTTCTGTAGGTTTATGAAAAATTTTTAAAACGAAATCCGAAACATCACTATTCAGAGTTCATTTGAACTTGACGAGCTGACTGAGTCTCGATGAAAATTTTAAATTGTTTTATTTATATATTTAAAACATGTTAAAATTCGTTAATATCACTCAACAAAAACTGCCATATTACTAGAAAGGAACACAGAGAAAGAACAACAAAACTCCTTTTAATATTGCACCTCATTGTCATTAAATGAAAATGAATTTTTCCTATGATGAAGAAGGAAAAGATGAAAAGATCATTTTGTTAAATATTGAAGTAACATATGCATTGGAATTTCCTTGAGAAGTAAAACACTAAGGAAATATACCTGTGTCCTATCAGCATTGTTAGATATACCACCATAAGCATACTAGGAAAAATATAAAAGACAATTGCAGGTAAAATAGGAGTTTGATAGTAATATATATCAAAAATTTATTAATTATAAAATAATAATGTAAATAAGTCTATCGTAAATAAATATATGTATTTCATTTTACATTGTTTTTTTAAAAAATACTGCAAGTATTTTCAATGTATAATTACTATACAGTAATAATTACTTTCAGAGTAATTAATTAGTATAATTACTTGCAGTAAGTATAATTATTACAACTATATATTTGGATTGGGCATATTTGCTCCCTTGTCCTAGGTCATATTTGAAACTATGATTATATTTTTATCTATTTGATATTAATTTATTAATATTGTTTTTTTTCTTTGTTATGTATTTATTTTAATTAATTTTAGTATGTAGTTAATTTATTCTTTAACACTTGCCTCTTTCTCTGTATGTAGCATTGGTAGCACTGGTGCGACTCTAATGAGGAAGTGATTCTCCATCGTCGTTATTCTCTTCAAATGGATTGTGTCTATTCATTTGATTTGATGATACGGGAAATATTGAGGTGACTGGTGTTTTTCTGTCTATATCTCCGTTTCTTGTAATGACATGTCCATGTAAACCGTTCCTTCTTTTTTATATCAGGGGTCTTAGGTTTATATCAGTTTTAATTAAATTCAAATTCCTTCAAGGGCTAAATCAGAACTTTTACATAACACTAGAGCTGTATTATGAAATTGCAAAAGTAAGTCTAAATAACAAATATAATAAAAGTTTCTTAATTAATTAAATAAATTAAATGTCATTCAACATAATAAGAAAATTAAAATTAATTATTTTTAATAATCCATTCATCTTTCAAAGCCTGTAATTAGTAATTGAGATCAGAGTATTAGTGAGATTTTGTTTTGAATCAAAGAGGTTATTAATATGCTTAAATTCATTAGCAGAAAGTAGTCTCTGCGATGTTTGCAAGTTATCAGTAAGCCGTGATCTTAGTACTAAATTTATGAACTTTTCTTAAGCTTCAAACTGAGAAAAATTGTTCACATACATATGGACTACCAAACATTCCGAAAATTCTCACAGTAGGAAAGAATAACTTATAAATTTTCTTCTATGTTCATATACATATGCACTACCAAACATCCAGAAAATCCACACAGTAAGAAAGAATACCTTATCAATGATTTTGTAGAATCCCTACTTCTGCATATTTTTACTTCAGGATAGAATCACATTGCAGTTACACTAAGTCCATTTATAATTCCTTTGCAACATTGTCAATTTGTACAGCAAATGGCATTGAAAATAGATTAAATTGTGTCTCCAATACATGAGAGTCTTTATAATGCCAATTACATTTTGCATTTTCAAATTAACGAATTATGAGTATTGTGTTAAAAAAAAACAAATACATTGACTTAATGTAAAATTTAATCATCAAGCTAACAAAAAAAAATCTAGTTCTCATTATAGAACAAAAAAATTCAAGAATTACAAACAATTATTCTCTAAATTAGAAGGCCCTGACGTCATTGCAATTGAAATTAAAATTTATCTGGTAATTAGTGAAAATTAAGTTCAGAAAAAATAAATGTCAATCAGTTTTTTATAACTATAGTCCAATTATTTTTTTTTTTAGAAATATTCAAACATTTTTCCTTTGTGATAGTTAATAAAACGAAGTCATGATTATAATAAGAGGTGAAACAACATTTTGAGAAGACGCTATTTATTTCAATATTCTATTCATTACTGTTAATTAGTCTGAAATATTAATTAATTATAATATTCATATTTGAAGCCTGTTGTTTTCGTAATTGTATCTCATTTATATTGATATGAATTTATAGAAAAAAGTTCAAGTGACGTGTACTTGAGAGAACTTGATTGCAACATGCTGTAAAAAGGGGTTGAAGTATAGCAGGGTCTGAAGAGGTATGTATTTTGTTTTCTAAAAATAAAACAGGAAGGGGTATTATCGACAACTAAATAGTCAGATTATACTCCATTGTTCGTTTAAGTTAGTTATTGAGATTATTAGATGCCTGAAGTAAGTTGTTAATATTCCTTAAGCACTACCATCAACCAAGTGCTACCAAAACTAAAAAAAATCTTAAGGGGTGATTAAAATGAAAAACTATTATAATATTAAAAACTAAATATTAAACAGATAACTGAATGATTAGATAGAGTAGTGCATTTCTTTTTGAGAACCTATTTATTGATTGAGAAACTTTTGAAGTGATTATGTCTTCAAACATTTCTGTATATACTGCAAAGTTCATGAACAATTTTTTGGTAATTATCAGATTGGGAGATTGAGTATTTATATAGATAGTTTACCTAAATATTTCCTCCTTCATGTTTGTGTTAATGCAATATATTGTACAGCATGTGTTAATAAAATGCTTTTAATTTATATTATTTCTTTCTTTCTCTCAATTTAAAAGTGTTTTTAATTATCTTATTATTTTTCGAATGTAGGATATATTTTTTCGCAATGCTTATTGATTTATGGTATTAATAGAATATTACAAAGAAGGTGGAATTGGTTTTGGATACACATAGGGCTGATGTTGGACAGGTGGGGTAATTGTAGCCTGGTGGAGGTAAGTTGCATAAGTCGGTGCTCCCCTGCCAACATATAAAGCAGGCCCGAGGTGTTGGATTGACAGTCAACCCTCAGCATCAATCTCCTCTGGATACCATTCTTCAATCCACCATGATATTGGTACGTCCAACGAGTGAAAATATTTCAATTTTATAATATTTGTTACTTCAAACCAAAGTGTTGCGTTCATTAGCCAATCAAATCAAAACACCAAAAAGTGAATGGTAGAAATAATCCGAACAAAATAATCATAAACATTTTTTTTTTGTAAAAAACATTTAATAAGGTAAAATACTAACTTCATGATTTCATATCTATATTCCTAGCTCTTTCAATGTAAAAACTTTATTTTCCGGTTATTTTCTGACTTGTGCTTATAAAGAAAATTTTTACAAAATAATTAAAACTTTATCATTGCGATTTTGTTTTGACTCTGCATATCTGACTAAACTTTCAGGTATCGGTTATTATTTTTCTTCTTGCAATATATCAGTTTCAAGTGATATGAACAAATTAGCTGAATATTATTCAATAAAATCAATCTGTCACAATCATTACAAAACTATATATTTCAAGAAACAATTTCCTTCTAAATTTTTTAAAAATTTATATTTAGTCCGATTTGAAACAATTTTATATCAAATAATAATGCTCTTTTTTGAATTGTATCCATTGCTTTTAAATATATACAAATGGATCGTGTTCCTGTGTTTACAATTAAACTTCTTAAAAATATTAGAGGAATATTTTTAATATATTCGTTACACTGATAAAGAAGTACTTTTTTTATTTCAACTTTTTTAGTAGACTGCCCTAAACGTGTTGTGATATATTCTACATGATATAAGATAGTCATTATATTTTTTCTGGCAGCCTTGTTTTCTGTCACAAGTGTTCCAAATTTTGATTTTCAGTTTCAATTTTTTTTAATAATTTTTGAATCCCATCGAATATGTTTTGCTGTTATAATCTACTTCGTCAATTAGCAGAACTAAGATTTCTTTTGTCATCGTAAATCTATAGATTAGCTCTCAGGTTATGCAGCCTTGTAAACAGTACAACATTGATTATCATCTTTTTCGTTTGTGTAGAATTCCATAATGTCTTCTTTTAGTTGGCCTTAAACTCTTTGTATGTAGAAGATTTGTCGATTGAAATATGCTTACATGACTCTCTTACTTTTTAATCGGTCACTTATTTCCTGTTACAGTAGTTTTAAACTTTTTTCTGCACAATTTACAAAAAAAAAGAACACAAATAATAGTTTATTTTTGAATTTAGCATTTGAGTTTTCTTTTACCGAAAACCAGATCAGTTAGATCAGGACTACAGACAGTTTTAGAGTCTATGTTGAACAATTTTTTTTAATAAAAGCAATGCTTTCTATCTAACACCAATACAGATAGCAATTTTTCCCAATTTCATTCCGTTACATAAATATTTTTGTATTTTATTCCAGTGTAGCTATTTACTTCAAAAGTTCCTTAGGAAAAATTCTGAAAAAGGTTGCCTCTTTCTTAGTGTTACTGCCACCTGTGTAAATACAGTCTTATCTGTACAATATTCGATTTACGCTTTTAGAATAGAGAGAAGTCCTAGAAATACAAGCATTTCGACAGGAGTATATTATTGCAAGTTTAAGAATTTGACGAAAAGTTTAATTTCATGTTACTTTCAGTACTGTTTTAATTTTAGATTACCCTTTTTTTACGATTACTTCACTGATAATATTTTAAACTTAATATCAGTATCGTAAAAATGTAGATGCAGTCATATTTTATGTAGTTGCTATTATCGTGGTAAGATCAGAATAGTGTATAAACGAACAGAAATGCTTGATGATCAACGATAGCAATAGAATATTCTTTATAACAAATTGAAAGCCACCAAACAAATAGAAATAAATCCCACTATAAAATGTAAATTTGGAATGAATAATACAAACAATAATAATAATAATAATAAATAGACTAATTTTTTAAAAAAAATATGATTAACCATTTTTTTATATATTTTAATCTTTTTATATTTTTATAATTATAGTTGTGATTTACGTTCACTTTGAAGGAAACAAATGATAGTGGTTTCAGCCTTTTGCAGCTCATTGCCATGTAAAAATGTACATATTTTAAGAATCGTAAGATATATGAATGCGTGTTGATACATGATTATAGTTGATACGACAAGATCACTCTATAATTTATGGTATTATGTGCAAAATTTTTTTTTATTTATTTCATGAACCATCAGGTAACTTTCGCCATGTTTCGAGTCTCGATAAGCTTTATTTTTGTATATATATATATATATATATATATATATATTATTTATATATATATATATTTATATATAAAACCGACCGTTTATGATTCGCGCTCCGTTCTTCGACGTGGGGAGATCTCTCACTTCGTCCTCTCTTCTAGTCTACTCCTGATGACGAACAACAGTTCGAAATATTGAATTCTGTAAGTGTTCTTTTTATTCTTTTTTCTTTGTCGTGCTTTGTGTAATTTAAAGTTATATATATATATATATATATATATATATATCTTGTTCAATTCGATGCCTATAGATAACTATAGTATAACAATATAATAGGCATAGAATTTAACAAGACATGCATAAACGAATGTCTGCTCCCGAAATATATATATATATATCTGTGTGTGTGTGTGTGTGTGTGTGTGTGTGTGTGTGTGTGTGTGTGTGCATTTCGGTAGCAAGTCATCGTTTAAGCATTTTGTGTTGAATTTAATTGCAGATTCTTCTATTAAATTGAATACAATATATATATATATATATATATATATATATATAAAAGATTTCAAGAAAATAATAAATAGAAACAAATACACAACTCACATCAATTTTTCAACCTGATCATCATCAGGATAAAAAAGAAAATAAGTTCTGCTCGGGTGGCAGACAGGAACTGTTGATAATTTGTCCTAACGGCGTTTTTATGTTTTGAATGTATATGTATACAACAAATTAAAACAAAGTGGTAATGGATAGCTATTATTATGGAAATCATTGTCAGTGTTCATTATGCGTTGTGATCAGGAAGCCGATTACTTAAGACATCTGTAAGACATTCTGTAAGATGACAGAACATTATGAAAACTGCATACTTGTGTTCAAGTAGATTCCTTAGAGAACAATACAATTGACTCGAGCCGTCCCTGACAATGCACTGCCTCCACTCAGTTCATTAGCATAGCTCCTATCTAGGAGCCTGACCTTATCCATAGACTAATTAAAAATTCCCCTTCTTCTCTTCTTGTGGTTGGTTTCATTGTCTCATCAGCTTCAGCTGCCAGTCTGTTCAATATGTTTATTAATCCAAGCATGCTTCCACTTGTCTAACCTTATTTGTCACTTGTTTAAACACAACCGTCTTCTATTGTGATATTCTAACAAAATCAATTACTCAAGCATGTTAAACATGTCTATCCAAAATATATTATCGATTGTAAATCACTAATCATTGTACTAGGCCTTTCATGTCTAAACAAAAATAATCCTATCGATATTTTCGTAAAATATTCTTTTAATTCGGAGTATTTAGTCAAACGTTACGTCAATAAGTGTTTATTCAAATTAAACGATTAATAAATAATCATATAAACTTTATTAATGGTTATGAACATGGACTGTAAGTTTGCCGAATTTCAGCTCTTTGTGTAAGCCTATATATCAATATAAATGATTAACAAAAAAGTTAACGATTTCACTGTATAATCTTCTGCCTTATAAATAAAATAGTTATATATGTGTATATGAATGTATATGCATGAATGAATGTATGTATATATAATATGAACATAAGAATTAATAAAAAAAAAGTATTAGTACATATATTCTCTATAGTTATGTATATTCTTCAAAGAGTTATCAGTTTAACTTTTCTTAAACTTTTTGAATTTACACTTTAAGTCAAATGAAATAATTTTCACACATTGAATATTTTTAGTAGTAGTATTAATACAAAAAATATCATTTAACCTCCAGTGTTCAAAGACTTCTAGTCAAACTTCAAAGAGCTTTCGCTCTTTTGAACAAACTCCTTATCATTATTAGTTCCCTCTTGACAATGAACGAGTTCCAATCTCAGTAAAAATGTTAGAAAATGATTGTGGTATTATATTTTATGCGTTGGTTTTAAAATATATTATTCTTATCATCACTTTTAAAAAGACTGAAGAATTCCTTCTATGACAGCTATTTAAACTATATGTTTAAACAACCAGTTTAGGATAATAATTTTTTGGTATTATCCGGTTGACGTTATTCATAGAAAACGTTGAAATAAGTTATTGTTTGAAAATGCATTATTTGTTTGTCTAACAAAAGTAACAAAACATATAAATATATAATGTTCTTTAATTAAATTCAAGGTATATTGAAGTATTATATAATGTTAACTTAGTTTTGAACAATATTTAAAAATATTATTTCAAATTTAGCAACCCCTTTTGCTTTAAATACATCCTGAACTTAAAGATTTGACGGAGTCCTGATAAGCATTTTTTTTGTTTCTACTTCACGGTCGATACTTTTACCAATATCTAAATATATCAGGAATGAACTTATAATTAAAACTAATATAATATAGTAAATTATATAATTTTTTTCTTCGGTAGGATGAAAATATCAGATATCAGAACCAGACACCTCATGTAGATTTTCAATTATATATATATATATATATATATATATATATATATAATATATATATATATATATATATATATACATAAATTCCACCGGCTTGCTGGTTAGATTGATGTTTATGACTTCTCACCGTGGTAATTATAACTTTAAAATTATAAGGTATCTCACATTTTCTTGAAACATTGTTCTTGTTATTTTTGAATCCAGAAGTTGTTAAAAGTAGATTTTTAAACCAGACGAATTTGTAAAATTAGTATTCATTAATAATTAATAGAGCATTTAGTAATCATTAATGTTAAAAAAATTTTGTTGGCCGCCAAAATATTTAATATTTTAACAGCTAAGTTTGCAAAATGTCGTATTAAGTAATCTTATTATATCCTTGAAGATTTATTTCCAAATATATCTGCCATGAATATATTTTAACCTTTTATGAAATCAAAGTTACCATAAATTTTAATATATTGATGGACTTGATACAATTCTAGTCAGATTTTATTTGTTTTACATTTATTTTTTTTATTAAGATGAAAATATGACTAAAAAAATGACATTATAGAAGACTCAAGGGAAATTAGGGAGAGAGAGATTCATATAAATCTAGCGTAAAAGAAGGACCCAGTGAAGAATCAAAGCATTTCTAGGCTTCAGTGAAGCCATAACTCAAAAGGAAAGACTTAATTAGAATCACCTCATCAGATTAAGCTAGGCAGCTTCAGTCTTCTTAACCATTCAGTATTACCGCCGCTGTAACTGAATTATATAAACTCGTCCCATTGAACCACACCATGATGAAGTAGAATTAAATAAATGTGGGATATCTTACATTTACATGCATTATTATTTTATTGGTAACAATAAATTAAAAAAAAATAGAATAAAACAGTTGATTACTTACAGTCGCCTTGATTTCATTGTTATTTGAAATGCAATTTCTTACCATTCCATCTAAGTTCTTCAAGGCGGTTTGAAATAAATAAAAAAATATTTACCATGTAGGCATTTATTATGTGAAACATGTTAGTAACTTAGCCTTAACATTTAAAATTTCATTAAGAATTTCACTTAATTAACTCAAAAACAATGAAATTTAAGTATTACTGTTCTTCAAAGTTTTATATATTAATATTTAAAGCAACAAGTAATTGTATCATTCAATCAAAACCAACAATTTGAAATTATAATATATTATTACAATTATTTATATGCTCAGTGAGCATAACAAACAATTAAAGCTCATTTCAACCAACTGCATATTACATAACTGTAGTAATTTACGACAGGAGGGTGATAAAATTATTTATTTTCTAATTAAGCAATAACAAAGTAAGTTATTTTGAGGAAAAGGTTAATCAAAGTTTTGGTCAATGGTGACTAATAATTAGAAGTATAATTATATTATTGATCAAACAAACGTAGAAACAGTTTTCATTTTGAACAATTTCTTGTTCTTGTAAATGTCTTTTCATGAGCTCAATTTACTAAAACTAACAAATGAGGGTATTACGTCATTTTCTGTTCAGCAGTTGCTATATGCTCAGTGAGTACAAACGATTAAAAGCAAATTTCAACTAAATGCATATGAAATACCTTTTAAAAATTCATTAGTGTGTAATACGTAATTGTGTTGTATTTATTCCAGTATACTTTAAAAAATTATCATAATGAAATATTTTCATTTAACGTCTATAATATCACAATTTAAATGAAGAAATTTAATGATGTTTTCTTAAATTAGCCTGAAGTATTTCCAATAAAATGTTAGAAAGGAAATAAAACAGTTATTAAAAATATGGTTGCTAATAAATTTAAGTAGACTATCTATGTAAGCATTTATCAAAACAATAATTACTTCATTTTGAATAAAAGAACTCCTTGTATGTTCAAGTTGAAATATTTTCAAAATATTCATTTCTTAAAAATTTATAGTATATAATTAAAAATTCTTCACAAGTTAATTAATTGACCCTTTTTTTCCTTTGATAATTAAATGAGTTAAAATACATTCTTTTATAACAATAATTAATGTATCTTTACAAAAATAATGACTCTGTCTGAATATTTTAAATTTCATCAAGACAGTTTTGCTTGAATTTTTTTATAGCGAAGAGCAAAAGTCAGCCGAAGTAGTTTATTCTGCGAATTGTCCGAGAATAATATTGAATTGTCAATTAATAAGTTAGTTTGAAAATCATTCTAGATTACATTTCAGAGAACTGTTTACCTCTAATCTTTAAATAAACATATTTTGTATAAATGGTATGTAAGATTTAGTACAATAGTAATTGTCCTATAATCTGTTGTTGAGATAAGAATATTTATTATTTGTCTTAAATTTTTTTAATTAATCTCTATCCTATCAAATGAGAAAATATTAGTTCGTGTAATTATTATAACAAATGAAAGACTATTACACCCATTAACAGTTGAAGTTAATTTTCATTAAAATAATTAGACTATCTCTTTACTTTTTAATATACATTTTTAGCTTGAAAATGAATATTGCTAATAATTTTTTACGGCTCTTTTCTAATTTGAACTTAAAGCATTATTCTTAAGCACTTTTATAAGCAACATATACAATTTATAATGAACTGTAATACTGCTATTTGTAATTTACAACACAATATTAACTTTACTTTTAAAATAAATAATATGTTAACGACTCTTATGAAAATAAAAAAAACAACAAAACACGATTAAAATATCAGTGGTATCCCGTCTTGTTTTTATCAATGTCATAACTGAATTTAAATGCGCCTTTCATTAATAATTCAAATTCAATGAATAATTCATTTATTATTCAAATTATTAATTTGATTAATTATTAATCAAATTCATTAATAATGAATTAATGATTCAAATGTTGCCGATTTCTTTGATTAATCCAAAAGAAGATTACTTACAATTTTTTTTACAAAATTAAATTAAAAGTAAATAATTTGATGAATAAATTATTACAAATGAATTGTAGTGTAATATGTAATGAATAAATATTTCTCAACTTGTATAAGATAGAAGTTTTTCAACCATTAAACATCATAATATTGTTTATCTAAGTTGAAATCAAGCATTAAATTGGTAAAATTTATTATTTAATTATCATATATATATATATATATATAAATAGTAGACAATTAATTGAAATGTCTACTATTGATATATTCATTGAATAAAATTTAGTGCAACTATATTTAAGGACACATGCATTTATTGAATATATAAATTATATGACTTAAGTTAGCCGAACCCACTGTGTGTTATTAAAAAAATAATTTTGAGTAGCTAATTTTGTTTTCATACGTCAGTATAAAAAGTTTGACGTTAGAAATATATTGAGGATAATTTCATATAAGTAGTGGCATAGTCTCATATTTCTTGGATCATCAGTTTTCTATTTCTCAACCGGAATTTCTTACCAGTTCAACACATTTCCAACAATCTTATGACACTCAATATATCGAAACATAACTAAATCGCAATTTTTAAAAGCAATGTTTCTTCAATCTCTTCCTTCAAATGCTGCATAAAACATTTATTCATTCCCAAATAAATATAAATTTCTGTTTCCAGAAATCATGTTTTCAGATTTAACATTATATTTCTCATTTCATAATTCATCTTACAAATGAATTGTAATGTAGTATGTAATGAATAAATATTTCTCAATTTGTATAAGATATAAGTTTTTCAACCATTAAACATCATAATATTGTTTATCTAAGTTGAAATCAAGCATTAAATTGGTAAAATTTATTATTTAATTATCATATATATCTATACATATGTTTGATATCATATATAACACATTATCACAATCACTATATCACATTAAACTAAAGACACAGAATATAGATACAAAGACACTTAAAGTTTCTAATTTTTGATTAAACAGTTATCAGGAGAGTTGAGATAGGGACACCAAGCGCACTTGCGAAGCGACGGTTGCAGTCCTGCAAGTGCGCTTGGTGTCCCTATCTCAACTTTCCTGATGACAGTTCAACCGAAAATTAGGACTGTATGTTAGCATCTTTATTCTGTATTTATAGTTTAATTTGAAACTTTTATTGTCCTTTGTGGATCGTTTTCTTGCTGACTATATATATATAACTTATTAAAATGAGATTATAATTAACTTTTGTTGAATATATTATACTTTGTTGAATATATATTATTATCACTTTTGTTGTAAAGAAAATATGTAAAAACCCATTGAAGGAGCATATATATGCATACCGAGTATTGAATTAGTTTTGACATATATATTGATATTACATATGTATGAGAAGCTATCATTGTATATAATAAAGGGGATCCTACAATAAATAAAACGTTGAGAAGGATATATTGTAATAGTTAAGTTTGTTTCTGTTTCGCTTTATTCTTAATTTTGAATTGATAACATTGTCTTCAAGTTTTACATCATTCTTCATTAATTTATGGTGTGTTATACACTTTTATAAATACGACTATGGACTGTTTGCATTAAAGATATTGACTAATACAGCCTGTTTTCGATCAGGAGTTTAGTTACGATTAGAACAAAGGAAAGAAACAGTAAGTCTTTACAGAAATGATTTTCTACAACGTTTACGCGTTTTGAACACTTCTGTTTATCAATAGGTTTTCAAACAATCCTCAATTTTTTGTCTTCTACATCTTCTTATATCTTACTGATTTTAACTTACTATACATCATTAAACACATTACTTAAATGGATTTTAGCTGAAAAATAACCTCGATATTATGATAAACGTAATACTATTCTACTTAAATCAATCCTTTAAGTTATGATTTTCAAGTTGTAATCATAATTATTTTTACACGATTCCAATGTTTCTATTTGCCACCAAGTGGTAACAATTTAAGCAAACAAGTGCTTATGCAGATCAGATGTACATACATGCAAATACTTTCAATGTTGTCTGCCTACCAAGATGCTCCAGTAGACATTCATATTTTGTGCACCTAATCGTAATATTTACAAAAAAAAATTTGTGTATCTCCAGAAGTCTTTATTTTACAATATATTAATAAATTAATATAAAACATCTTTCCCGCTATCAAAAATTATTAATACACATTTTTTTTTGTTAAATTCTCTCTGTTTTTTATTTAGAAGCTTTCGTTTTTAGTACTACTTAAAATGTAGCTTGAAAAATAATATAAGTTCAATAAAAAGACTCAACTTAAACGAAGAAAAATAGGGAATGCTTGTTGAAGGATTTAAATTGATGGCTCTCAAAAAATTATGAAATAAAAAAAACTGCGGCAGGCAAATTCAAAGTACTAAATATTTATTTAAAAACAATAGCATTATAACATTATTTTCTACATTGCAAATTGTATCTTGTGCTTAGTAGCCTACGTCATTGATAATCAATAAGTTTAACTAATTATTGTTGTGAATCCAATCTATTCCTATAACAAATATTCTAAATTTAACTAATATAGCTAATATGCCAGAACTAAATAATCTAAAATTGCTTTCATTATGAACAAAAAAGTTTCATTATGTTAATTTTCAGAAATCATGATAAATAAACCCTCATGACTTCAATATTAATTGATATGGTTTCATATATTACTGCTTTTTTATGGCAGTTGATTGTTAATTTAACCAATAATCGGTCATTAAAAATATGTCATGTTTGTTCATATATATTCTCTCAATTTAACAGAAAAACACCTCGTTTTTTAACAGAAACTCTTGTGTTTGTCTAATCGAATAATTTGTTAATTATCATTTCCTGTTAATGATGTTCACTTATGAAACAGCCGGCGATATTTTTCAAATACCCGTAAATAAATTTGGAACAAACGTATTTGAGTTAAAGAGTCTGATGGTATAAATTATTAATTATAAGTTAATGACGTTAGAAAATAATTGCCTGGTACTTTATATACAAATATATGCACAACTACAATGATTGTGCTTGCGGTGTACAACACATGTTTTACAAAACTAGATTAAAAGGAATCAATTTTGGTGATTTTTTTTATCTGAAACAATATACTTAAATGTATATGAATTCTTAGTGAATATATATCTCGTATCATATATGTTCATAAAAATAAGTCGTTTTAACTCATGGAATACAGAAAAACATATAGTGTAATATAAAGTGTAAAATTTGAAGAAAAACTATATAATGATTCATTTTAGCTTCAGAATAAAGTCTATTTTATAATAGCATGCCTCCAGTCATTGTAAAATATTCAACCATCGGAAGTTGACCATTAATGTATGCATATATTTTAAGTGAGTGATAGAAAAAATGTTCGTTGAATCCGTTAAAAGAATAAAATTGTCAGTTCTTAGTGTATACTTGATTCATCGTCAGAAAACACTTTTAAGAAGAAATTTAATAAGAAAAACTGAAGATTCTTCATTTTATTGGTGAACTCGGTAGTTCAAATCACCCATCAATTGAATAGTTGCTATTAAAAAAATAATAAATAAAAAAAAAATTCTTTTCATCTGTTATATAGCACTGACGACAAACAACTATCTAAGTATGGCTGTGGCAAACAATTGTTCATTAAAATATTTTCCATTATAGCAAAAAAAAATATATTTTTGAATTAAGATATGCACTGCAATATGCTTATGCATATTCTGTAACAGATAATTACATAACTACACTATATAAAAAAGTCAATCTAAGAAATCAACTTTCCTTTTTATGCACTTCATTTTGGCGTCAAACATTCCATACCCTTTGTCCATGCACCATAACCATCTTTACGAGACCTTATCAGAGATAAAATAATCAATTTTATAAATTTTGATCTATAAAAATATTCATTCGTAAATATATACTTGCTACTAACATTTACTTTTAGATTATATTAACTTAGCAGTGCAAAAAAATATTTAATAATTACATATATTTTTTTTTTTAATAGATTATGAACTTCATAAGAAATATCGGAGCCAATTTTCTATATTTTTTGATTTTGATATATGTTGTTTTGTTTTCAGTTATTGGCGAGTTTGTTGGTGTTAGGTGTCACAAAGGCAACAGTATACGGGCCTCCAAGCAGCCAGTACTATCACCAAGATGGTCACGGTGGGTACAACTATGGTTATAAGGCTGATTACAGCTCAAAGGATGAGTCCAGGAGTCATGACGGCACGACCAAAGGAAGTTAGTTAAGAACAAAGATACATCAAATACTTAACTGAAATAAAACTGAGTGTTTATGCATTCAGAATTAAAATACCGCTTTTTATCTGAAAATTAATTTAATCGTATACCCGTAAATAGAAACAAAAAATAAAAAAACTATTACTTTTATAAGGTATTACATATTTAATTTCGCATAAGATATCGACGCTAAGTTTTATGAAAATACAAATATTGCTAAACAGAAATACATATCATTTACACCGTCATGACAACGTGCAAATACATTCAAAAACATATAGCGAACATAATATACTATAATATAACTAGTCATGCCTGTTATCAAAATTCACTTCTGTAAAGTTTAAGATGATTCTACAAATAATAAAAGCACTCCACAAACATAATTTTAAAAAGCTCTGCCTCTTAAAGTAAGTTTGTACTCTATTTATGTAAGTTATAAACAGACTTGAGGACAAATTTTAATCCGTTTTAACTTGGTATTACAAAAGCAAAGTTGGAGATGATATTATTAATTGAATGCGACGGTTCTTGGAAAATATTAGGCTCTTTTGGGAAAGATTTTAAAATCTTTTGTGTAGATTGTTTTGTGATAAAATTAAATTTTATAATAATATCCGCTTCTATTAAAACAATAATTTCAATTTTAAAATGTCTTATTAGCTGTACCTAAGCTGTAATATTGAGAAAGAAATGGAGTACAAATGATTTTTTTTATTTAAGAATGTAGGTTGTTATTAATATTGTAGGAGGAAACATTAGTAAATAACATTGTTATGTATAAAGTGTAATGTGAATGTTGAGTTTGTTATTACATTGTGAGTTGTGGTGCAGGTTACTCGTACATCGACGGCGCAGGTCATCTGCAAACCGCTCACTACATTGCAGATCATCATGGAGGATTCAGAGTTCATGCTTCAAATCTACCAGTAGCCCCTGAGCCCAAAGGACACGCTGGAGGCTATGCAGCGGGGTATGCCCATCAAGCTCCCTACCACGGACCCTACGCTCCCCTCAAGCATGACGGCACCGTGGATGACACCCCCGAGGTAAAGCACGCCAAAGCAGTCCATTTTGCTGCTCTTGCAGGACACCACTACCCAACTCACTATGAAGAAGGACATCATTCAGCACCTTATCATGGTCCCTATGCTCCTTTGAAACATGATGGAACTGTAGATGACTTGCCCGAAGTTAAGGCCGCTCGATATGCCCACTTAGCCGAATACGCTAAAGCTCTCCATAGACATAGGCGAGGCGCTGAGGCTACATACAACCACAAATACTACGAACCAGCACCTCTAAACCACGATGGGACTGTCGCTGACACCCCTGCAATAAAGCATGCTAAAGCTGTCCACTTTGCCGCTGTCCATCACGCCCAGTCCTTGGCTGCTGCTTCTCCTCATTATGAAGAACCAGAATACCACCACCCAGCTCCAGTTCACCATGCACCAGCCTACAAACCAAAGTACTTTGAGCCTGCCCCACTCAACCATGATGGCACTGTCGCTGATACTCCCGCTATTAAACACGCCAAAGCTGTTCACTTTGCCCTTTACCATAAAGCCCTTTACAGACACAAGAGAGGAGTCCCTTTCCAGCCTGCTCCTCTTAACCCTGACGGCACTGTAGCTGAGACACCCGAAATCAAACAACTTAAGGCTATTCATTTGGCAACCCATGCCGCTGAATACGCTGCAGCAGATCACAGCTGGGTTGAACCACAACACTATGATGAGCCTCTTGTTAACCATGTGCACTACCAACCCCCACAACAGCACTACCCAAAAGCCATCCATGCTCACCCTACACCAGTCCACGAAGTCCAAGTCTACCACGCACCTGTCCAGTCGTACCCATCCCACCCACAACCTGCTCCAGCTTACCATGCTGCCTCTGCATACAAGAAACCCGTCGTCCCAGCACCCCTGAACCACGACGGCACTGTAGCTGACACCCCTGAGATCAAGGCGGCCAAGGCCATTCACTTTGCTGCTCATGGTGAGGCTTTTGCTCGAATAGCATCCGTCAAGAAACATCAATACCCCGTCTACTGAGTCATTTGCTTGTAAGTGCCAACTATTAGTCAATTAACCAATTTTTATAATTTTATATAAATATATGGATAAATTTATTTTACTTCCTTTTTTTGTCCTTATTCACATTTACATTTTATGATTTAATACACGAATCCAATCCATTTGCTTCACCACAATACATAAATGCATGGATGAAATCAAAGACTGGAGCTCTTCCCAGATTCTTGTCAAGACAAATTACTAAGAATGAATTCCCAATAAAGTTTGAATTGTTAAATAAATGTATAATTATCATCTCATAGGTTACACTGCTTACAAAGTTATATTACGAGTAATATAATTTGTTTTTATAAACTCTTTTGATTATCTTCTAGTTTTCTATGCAGTAAACTAGTTTACAAATCTACTGAACAGCATGGCAGAACCATTTTAATTATCGCAATCATAGTTAAGTTTCCTAAATCGTAAAAGCTTTGCGTGATGTACATGTCATGAAAGTTATGTAGCTCAACAAACCATGTTGATCTGAGGAAATATGCTCATTGTGTATTTTGAGTATGTTGCAATGAAAACAACATAGTGGGCATTCATTCTATATTGTTAAGTAGTAATACAGTGATTGTAGTGTAGTTACTATAGAATGTAATGTGGTGTTATCAGTTATCAGATATGATATGTAGTTTACAATTATTAGAAAAAAAGATTAATTACAAATAAACTTTTTTTAATTGTCAAATATTTAAACGGAACGTTTATTAAGTATTTATAACAAACATTACTGTCTCCTGGATACGAAAGGTGACTCGAAACCCTTTATGCTTGCGCATGGTTCATGTACGCTGAATAAAAATGAACCATTCCTTCAACCTTCGAATAGAACTCACAGTAAGAAATTAGAAAAAAATAATAAAATATTCCAACCGCAACAAGCTGTCTTTGTCAAAATCAAATCTCATTTTAGATTTAACTCTGACGAAAATTGCTTCTTCTGTTTGAAAAATCTTTGCCTTCATTAACGTGAAAAAAAAATAAATAAAAGTTAGCAATGATTGCATTAATTATGCCACAAAGGAAGCAGAATTTCACAAGGTATCAAAATATAGTCAATATATGTAAACAAATATGTATAAATTACATCACATGGTATCTACGAGTCTCTGAAGCAACAATATATAGTTAAAAAAACATATTAAAATTAGCAAAACACACCAATTGTTTATGAATAAGAAAACAAATATATATTTAGAATAGTAACATCATAGGACACTTTAAGTAAAATTCATTGTAAAAAAAATTATATTATTTAACAAGACGTTTAAATATTGTAATAACTTTGAGAAGAAAAAGTGGTATAGACAGCAGGATTAATGTTCCATTAACAGAAAGAGGAAATACGTCAGTTTAAGGTATTTTATTATAAAAAAGGAAAGAGAACAATCATCTCAATCTAAATGGTGAACTCATTTGGCGCATTTTGTATGCACACAGCAAAACCTTCCCCATTTTATATGTATAGTATGTATTCTAAAAGACAAACAAATTTAATTAATTTACGAGTATAAACATGAATAAATTGTATAATCATGTTTATTAAAACTCTTTATTGTAAACGATTTTGTATATTTCAATCTTTTCAAATTTTGTTCTAAAACAATGAAATGACTAGAGACACTAATATTCCTTATTTTCAGAACATCTAAAATGTTAAAGAAAAATATGAATTTTCAAGTTCCATCGTTTCATTCTTTACAAAAAATTGTATTAGTTTTTGCAATAAGTCATTATGTGATACTTACTAATTATGTAAATTCTGGAATGAGTCTCCAAAAATATCTATTAATAGCAAAATAAAAAATAGTTGTTTCAAACAAGTATGTTGAGAGAGATAAAATGTTTAATTTTTTAAATGTTTAAAAATGTTTGAAGTTAGTCTGCAAGAATGATCAATTCATAGTAACAACTAATTAATTAATGTTATTGTAAATTAAATAAAAGTCAAAAAAGGGTGGCCATTTTTATTGAAAATGTCAAAAAATGGGGAAATTAATAAGCAATTGTCATAAGAATAAAGTGAGGAAAGAAGAGGTCATGTCTTAAATAAGAAATCAGTTCATCAAAATAGTTTTGGTCCATAAATAAAAAGAGAGGAGATCATACTAAACGTTTGCAGGAACATTTAAAAACATCACAGCAGACATAGATACAATTTAAAGTAAAAGTGAAATCAATCTTTATGGTTTGATAGGTCTCAGAACAACCAAGACTAGTTATTGCGGAAAATTTATACGATGCTTTTACGATACGATATCTATACGATAGTCGAAGTGAGCATACTTTAAAACAGTGTGCTTTGTAAAGTCCAAGGTAAATTTATGCATGATTTGTTCAATGAAATTTGAAATCATAACAAATTTATTTCACATAAAAAAAAATTTAAAACTATTTTGGTTGTTATAGAATTAAAAACATTTGGTTTATCATTTTTATGTAATTTGTTTACATATCTGGCGTTTTGTAAAAAAAGAAATCTTAAGTGAGCTAAACTCTACTTTACAATAAGTAGCCTTACTTTAATGTGGCTATCAAACTTAATGATAAGGTTTTAACAAAACTCTTAAATGATCACTTAAGGACGTTAAACTGTCGGTCCCGAGCCTGTACGATGTGAGGTACTCGTTAAAGATCCCTACTCTAAATACACTTGAGTTAGGCAAAATTTAGGACTCCCACTGTAGAATCAATCTTCATTGTGTGGTATCACAAAGGGCCAATGCTCGGCCTAAGTGTGTTCCCTTGTGGGACTGCCACTGCAACCTAACCTAACCTAACCTAAATGATCACTTGAATGAGTATCTGTTTTGTTTTTGGTACATTTGTTTCATCAGTTCTAATCACATTACGTTATTGAAAAAATCAATCTGACAGTTATGAATATTTTAAATCCGAGAGCTTCGGTCACTTTCCTTCAGACAACACTAAAATTTGTTCTATAGTATTTCTTTTGATATCTTATTTACTCTAATTTACTTATCTTTATCTTAATTTACACTAATAGTTTTATTAATAATTTTAATTTTATTTTTAATGAGAGAATTTTTTGCTGCGATACTTGTAATAGCTGAATTAAGAAAATGCGAATTATGATAAATCTGAAATGAATATGGGTCAGTTTTGTTTATGAGTAATGGCTATCCCTGTAAAAAATTTTTAAATTAGTGAACACACAATTTGAAATAATATAGTCGAAGTAATTATATATGAAATTAATATTTGAAATCACCGCTTAAAGCTATAAATAACGAATGCAGTTAAAACTGGGTGTGTGGATTTTATTTTCTTTTTTATTATATTCAGTAGGAAGAAGTTTAAACTTTACACAGATAAACTTCCTTTATTGTACTTATACAGAAAGTTTGAGAAATATCAAAGAAAAGATGCCTGATTGCGTCCATTTGAGCTTTGTATCAAAGGAAATTCTGGAATATTACAGAAATCGAAGAGTCGCTTTGTTTTTAGGTTTAAAATCATTTATTTTAGAATTAAAGCTTTTGTTTTATCAGAAATATACGGTTCAGTTTGTCTTACTTCAAAGAATTAAATGCAAAGACAGACTATATCTTGACTTTATTGTGTTTATCTTTTGTCATTATAATGGTCTCTTGTTTCATAATTCATGCATTATTTTGTAAAAGAATTTTCGACATCTTTTATTATACAATTTAACTTTTAGTACTATTATTGTGAATAATATGTAATAATAATATTGTCAATTAATATTTACTTGTATTTAATAAACAAAAAAATTTCTTATATCATTAAATATAAATTAAAACTTGTTAAAGATGTGTTTGGTGTTCTATGAGCGGGTGAAACAACGCTTAAAAAATTGGCTAACTATTATTTCAGGATGGTCAATACTCATCGCAGAATCAGTTGATATATTTGATACTCCATAAATATAGAAAAATCATAAGTCTGATTTTCTTCACTTTGACAAGTGGAGAAAATAGTGAAATATAGGTTTTTATGGAAGGGGGTAGAATAAACAGAAATTTTGGAACCATACCAGTCTCAAGATAAAAAATCTTTTTTTACATTTTTCTTCGATTCGTATCTCATAAGTCAGAGAAAACAGTTTCCTTTTAATAAACAATAGAGTAGGCTGTTTGTTATGATGACAGCTAAAACATACTTCTAGAAAAATAGACTATCAGGCATTTTGGAATGTAATAAAGACAATAAGTTGTTAGTTTGCATTAATAAAAAAAATATATTAGATAATTGTAAAACTATTTCAAAAAAAGATGAAAATGTATTTTTGCAAAGAATATGGGAAAATTGGAGTCAATAATATATGCTGTTTGATAGCAACAAACCATATGGCTGCGCTAAATGGAAATCTAGTCATCGAATTTAATAAATCCTAGGTCTCACATTAAGAAATATGGGAGTAAAAAAATGGAGCATATCTAGATGTACGTAAGTCTTAGCGATTTAAATATATAATTATTCTCTTTTGCTGGGATTATATTAACAGTTAATCAATTTAATATGAAATGATGGCATTGTTTAAGTTCCAGTGGCAGTTCCACGCGAGAGCACACACATGCCGTCTGTTATACCATGCAATGAACATTCTTTGTTAAGGGTGTTAAACTTTGCCCGATACGAGTGTATTTAGAGCAGGGATCTTTCATTGGTACCTGACATGGAACATACTTGGAGCCGACGGCTTAAAGCGCTCTCCAAGTGTTAACGTCCTCAGATTTTTTAACCTTCCCTATGACCAAATTCAAGTCTATTGTAAGTATTTTATAATGATAATGAAGTTTGTTTCACCATCTTTATAAAATAAATAAATTAATAATATACTTAATTTGTATATTAAATAATATACCAATTAGGGATGAGGGTACGGAAAATGAAATGTTACATGTTTAGATTAGACCTGCACGATTTACAATTTCAGGGGCCACATTGATTACAGAAAATTAGCTGCAGGCCTCAAAATAACACTTTGAAAGTAATTTAACAAAGTATACTGGACAGTTACATAACAAACATACATAATTCAAATCAACTTTTTTTAAAGTAATTAATATTTACTCACTTCTAATCAATGAGAAATGTTGCAACACTTTTTGTCCAGAAGTTTTGTCAAATTCTGGAGACATCTGAAAAATAGATCATTTTAAAATATCTTTTAAATGTTCATTAGTCAAAGAAGACCGCTGAAGCTGACAGGAATTGTAAGACTGAAAAAGAGACGTTTTAAAACCTTTTTCACAGCTTTGTCTTGACGTCAGTAAGCTTTGTACAAACTGCAGTTGATTTCTCAGATGTTTAATGAAATTATTATTTGAAAAGAAACGACATAGCTTTGTATTGAAGCGTTCTTTGTCGTAGTTCAACAAAATATAAATAGAGGAAATAAAGAGGTAAAATACTAAAAAAACACTGGAGTAAAATAAGCCAATTTTTACAACGTGAAGTAAAAATAATATAATTTTAAAACACACTGAATTTTTTATAAAATACCTTTAAAAGACGAACACATCTGCTGGTTTTAAATAATAAAGAACAAATTTATTTATTTGACATTTATCATTGTCGATATTTTGAAAATGATGGAAACTTTATAATTAGTGCTGTACAATTAAATTGGACTAGATTCTGTTCTAGAATATTACTCTGTAATGTAAATTAATTTTCTTGAAATATAGGTATGGATAATGAAGCTTATATGTAACTCAGCAAAACAATTCTAACCTGAAAGTGATTAGGTAATGAAGTGTTGAAGGTAAATCATTCAACAATTAGTACTGTCTGTTAAATTGACGTTGCAACATTCATTGGTAAAGTTAAACAGGGAACTCTGTGTGAAGCTTCACTCGCCTAACAGACGAGTGTTCGATAAACTTGTGGTATCCAACACACTAGATTAATCACCTCTCTGACGCTCCATCAAAATCCTTATATCAACACTTAATATTACTTCAGCTTAAGTATACACGGTTATATTCTAACAATATTATTTTTATATTTATTTTGTAGTTTTATTGAAAATAATTGAGATTATAGTAAATTTTATAAAACCATTCTTTTATATATCGTTTATTATTTCGATAATAATTATTTAAAATATAAAATTATTTTATTTTCAACACTTTGAAGTAAAAAAAAAAGTACTTACTTGTTGACATTTTATGGTAGGTAATATATTTGATAAATATTTTGTTTTTATTATTTACAAGCTTAAGGAATGATAAATGAAATCTAAAAAACGGATTCCAAGCAATCAAAACGTTCATTCATAATATGATATAGATATCTGTATAATTGTCAAAAATATATCAGAATGTTTTTCTTGATTAAAGCTTATTACAATTCCATTCTAAACTTATTTTATAAATGTAATCGTAATGGGCTTTAATCAAGCTTTGGGCTTTACATATCAGCAAGTTTAATGATTATAAACTTGATATTTTTATTTGTATTTGAGTAAATAAATATTACAAAGTCTCCACAAAGAAGAATTTTTTTTATTTAAACTACGCGTTTCAAACTCTTCGTGTTTATCAGCAGATAAACTTCTACAATACGAATTACAATTAAGTCTTACAAAAATAAACCAATATTGTATATAATAAAATGAAATAGTGAACAATGAACAATGAGATAGTTTCATTTATTTAAATTTAGTAATTTCTATATTGTCAATTACAAGGAAAATGTAAATATAGTTAGAGCAGAGTCTTTAAAATAACAAAAAAAATCAGATAAATAACAAAATAACAAAAAATAACTCTTGTACATTTTTTTCATTAGTATTTCTTCAAATTGTGATATAAATGATGTTAATTTATTAAAGACAAAAGATCTTAACATAAACGTTACCTGAATATAAATGAATTTTACTAGGTATTCATTTTCGGAAAATTCACAAACTTTCTCCATTGAAAACCTGGGATATCTCAATTATGTAACCCAATCATATCATTGTTTTAGCCTAGTAAATCACGAATGGACATACTTGGCAATCTTTTAATTCGACAATTATTTCATTTACCTTTATAAAATACTGATATATTCTTGTAATTTCTATCATTTTTAAATAATTTGAGTTCTTTTTTACATTTTCAATATTTTACCATTTAGCTATACAGTTTATATTGCAGGTTTCAGATCAGTATTTCGTTTTTAAAGCTTTTGAATCATGTAATAATTTGTAAAGTTTAGTAAAGTAAGTTGATGAGTCAATACGTCAAATAAAATGTTATTCTATATTTTTGTCATGGTTGAGTTTAAATTGAAAAATAAAATTTGATGTCTACATTCCTCAAGTAAAGAAAGTAGACTTCAAAGTCGTTTTTATTTTAAATTATTAAACAAATGCAAAAAATGTTGCAATAATTAGAGTTTATTTCGATGATAAACTAAACTGGAGGAAGGTGTAATAGATATAGTAGGTGAGGATATCAGTTTAATAGTAGCAATGTCATATCTAATTTTCTTAGATCAATAGTTTTAACTTTTTTTCTAGGTAATAAAAAGGAGTACATTAAAAGAAATGAATGTATATTTGTAAATAGATAAGTTTAAGAATGGTTGAGCATAACAATGTTCATCTCCTGTTAACATATGTAATTTAAATGATAACTAAAATGTAAAAGTTTACCAAGATATGAAAGAGTCAAGAAGTGTAATAAACGATAAGGTTTGAAATTAAAGTTAACAAGACTTGCTTGTATGGAAGCTTGTAATTTTACTACGCGCATAACATTTAAACAAGTAGCCGAATTTAAAGTTGTTCAAGTTAATAGGGGTGAAAACTTTGATATTTCAACTTTAAGAGAAACAATGAGATGTTATAAAAACGAAATGGGAAAGAAAAAGTTAAGGGACTGTATAGGTGATAGCCATTAGAGAATTAACTTTGTTTCAGCTAACCAGACAAACTCTACTTGACCGGCTTTGAACCTGGAACATGTCCAATATTAATGATTTTTTAAATCTTAAATTTAAAAGATATTGTTGAAAATTATCATATAATTCTCAACCTAAGTTAGTTTTATTAAAGAAAACGGATCGTTTTAAAAAAAGTAGTATTCACATTTAGGATATCTACAAAACTTAACATGATAATTATTTAGCAGTGAAACATTCTTTATCAGCTAAGAAATGAGTTTGAAAATGTTTTCCAAACCTTTTGCCGATTTTCTTAGTTCACTGAGACAAATAAAATTTAGTTATACAGAAATGAATTTCAAGAGGAAGAATATTATATTTTACACATTATATATGTGTTACATTATATAATGTGTTACACATTATATAGACACATTAAATATGTGTCTGTGGTAATAAAAACGGCATATAGTGCAACTACTTAATAATATTATTTTTTTTAAAAATTATATAATACATTTTTTATATACAAATATATCACAATTTCCAAAATATATTAAACCCAAAATATCATCATGAAAACCAATTGACATCCAACTTAAAAATTGTTTTAATTACTAACTTTAAAATAGTAATTCTTTTATTATTGATTGTCTACAATCAAAAACCAATTATTACAAAAATAATAATTAATAAAATAACATTCATAAATTGATTATTATAAATAAGATTTATTATGAGTAAAAAAAAATTATAGAAATGGACTATTTAAAATGGTAAAGTCCTTAAAAATTAAATTTGTTTATTAATTGAATTTAAATATTTTATTTATTATTTGCCTCATAAACAATGTGGAACTAGTTTGTATCATGATAATTTTAATTTACCCTCCTTTCAGCTAAAGAATTTCCAAACTCTATAGATTTCTTAACTTAAATTCAGGAGAATTCTTAACTTATTTATCAGTATGAAAATATTAAAAACCGTTCAGTTTTGTTTTTATAACAGCTTTTATGAGATAGGTGGTTTAAAGACACATACATGAAACAATACAAAATAAGCAAGGACTGCTCAAAGATTGATACATATAATGTGACATTTATATTATATTAAAACTACTATATTTAAAACTGCGGTTTTGTAAAATGTGTAAATAATAATTGATTTATGTTTTAAGTAATAATTGTTTATGTGGTTAGAAGTATTCGTGAAGAGGAGTATATTTATGGGCGAATTGGTTGATTTTTCAGGAATAGTTCCTCATGAAGGATATCACAAAATCAACTTGATCCATCAAAGATTCTGGACCATCTTTGATTGTCCAGAATTGTTGCAAATATTTGATATTATAATTTGAATTATAATTTGATATTATTCTTATTAGGTTAGGTTAGGGTGCAGTGGCTGTCCAACGAGAAGACATCCATATGCAAAAGATTAATCCGTGAGACTACAGAACGAATTCTCTTTGGGGGACTTAGATATTATTATTTAATGTTCTCATATTATTCTTTAGCATGTTACCCATGAGAGATGATGTTAAAACCTTACAAGCGTGCCTCTACGATGTCCGAACTCGTTAAAGATTAATAATCAATAGATTTTTGATTTAAGCAAAATAGTAAAGTCATGGACTTTAAATGTAGAACTAACTTAGTAATTTGGCCAGCCCATTGCATAAATGTGTTCAAAATTATACATAGGCCACACTTCATGTCCTCATAACAGCAATAACAATTGAAAACCTATATGTTTGAGAATTGGAAAACAAACACACAAGAAATGTTTCTGTAATATACAAATTAATAAATTGATAATTATCTATACAAAGATTATGCTGGTTCTAATCAAACAACCTGTTTTTAGAATTACTTTACAAAATTAAACAACTTATAAAGCCAAAGTAGAATCATTCTGTGGTAAAATGGATAAACCAACAAAAAGTCTCCACGCAAATGAAGTTTTATTCAACGCATTTCGAACACTTTGTGTTCATCATTCAATAGAACTTCATTTGTGTGGAGACTTTTGTTGGTTTAACCATTTTACCTCAGAATGAGTAAATACCACACAATTACGGATTGTACAACTAATGATTTAAAGCAGAATCGTAAAATTTCTGTTTTATAATGTTATTTCAACAAATATAATATAAAATAAAATACAATGAAAATAAAAAAAAAAAGAAAAACAATTATCCTAATTTTGAATTAACTTAACGCCATATATTTTAGATAAATTTGACAGTCTGTGGGGGGGGGGGGGGGGGACTTTTGGTGGCTTTGCGGTCTACTGCTCAACCGAGGCGAGGTCTTGGTCACATCTGCAATAAATTGAGATCTGTAATCTCAATTCGAAACATTGTGAAATCTAAAGACAAAAGATGACTAACAAAAGGTATTAGACTAAAATTTCAACAAAAGTTCAAATATATGATAAATATATCATTTATATGAAGTAAATAATATGATTTAAAGACTTAGTTTATAAGTTGAATTATAGTTATCATGTTTATCATAAGTTATGTACTATAACTAGTATAGTTATACAGATTCAATAATATATCGACCGTTTGATAGAATAGGTGTGTTATAGTTATACTGTTATAGTTATACATATACTATAACTATCAATAATCAAACCACAATAATTTATTATTGTTATTTTACATGTTTATGTGAAATCATTTTATATATTATAACTATATTGCGCTATATTATAACTAACTATTAATACTATATATAATAACATATAATGTTATATAATACTATAACTATTTCTTTACTATATTGCATATTATTAGATTATCGTAAATATTAATCGACCAACGACCAACGAATATATCCGCGCACTATAGTGCACGTCGTAAATAGCAGTTCCAGACCAGAGGCCTTCTACTGCTTGCTTACTGTGCTACTATAACTTGGAATGTCAGTAATTCATGTCAGATATAAGTTCGTCTGTACAATAAAGATGTCGTATTCGCGGTCATGTGGTCTTGTTGAGGTCATGGTTTTAAAAGTTTTTAGTCATCAGTTGGAAAAGTAGTCAGATAGTCAGTGGATGAAGTAATTGTTCAGTGAGGTTGAGGAAGGTTGGTGGCAGGATTTAGAGTTTGTAGAAGCAGGTTTGGATGAGTAGATAGTTTGTTGTCTTCATTGGTAGTAAGTCGAGTGATGTAACTATCTATGGATTCCATTTTCAAATCATGGTGAATATCAACATTACGGGCGTACCAAGGAGCCCTGGCTATAAGGCGGGCACACTTATTTTGAACAATCTGGATACACGCCTTGTTCGTTGGTGCAGCTCTAAACCAGACGGAGCATCCATAAGTCATCGCTGAACGAAGAACCCCCTTATATGAGACCATGTAAACTATTTCCTACTTCTTTTTCAATCATATCTTATTTTAAGTACACAAGTAAAAAAAGTTGAAAAATGTAGCAAATTTGACTAGTTACTAACTTTTTGAATCATATAAACTTTTAGTATAATTGTACAAAAAGGTGAAAAAAGTAAACCATGTTCACTACTTACTACCTCTTTTCAATCATATCTTATTTTAACTACACTTCTAAAAAAAGTTGATAAATGTAACAAATTTGACTAGTTACTAACTTTTTTGAATCATATTGATCATTTAGTATAATTGTACAAGAAGGTAAAAAAATGAACCATGTTCACTACTTACTAGCTCTTTTCAATCATATCGTATTTTAAGTAAACGTATAAAAAAGGTTGATAAATGTAACTCGTAGACAAGGTCCTTGAACGAATCGGGAGAATTCCTTGATTTGAAAAGAGTGAAAAAAGTGTTTCAAAAGATTGAATAAAGATTACACATCAAGTAAATTCCAAGCTTGGATTTATTATGAAGGTGTTGCTTGAAAGTTAATCTAGAGTCTAAAATAAGACCCAGATATTTTACATGGGTTTGGTAGGGAATTATCTGGTTACCAATAAAGACAGGAGGAGGACGGGTAAATATTAATCCAATGTGAGACAATAAAATGAACTATTTCGTGGAGGGGAAGGGGATTAGATTTTGCCAAGCTCAAGTGTGTTTAAAGTAGGGATATTTAATGAATACATGATATTGTATACGCTTAAGGCTGAGTATATTGCACATGTCATTATTATTTCAAAGTTACTATATCACTGCATCCTAAGATTTATTTTACTTCCTTGCACACGTAATAGTAAAGCTTTCTGAACCATATTTCTAAATGCGTATTGATATTTTTTGAGATCAAATAAAAGTTGAAGTAATAATAAAAGAGTTATATAATTTATATATAAATATAAATAGCTCAATATAAGATGATACACACGAGCAAATGAAAAAAAATTGGGGTAACCTGCTCTCAACTTACTCTAAGTGCACAAATATTGAAGTCTATACTGAGTTATGATTTTATATTAACCTGGCTATCATGTAAATGTAACTTCATAATCATAAATAATCAATCAGGATTTAATTGGTTCTTAATATATCTGTATCCATTTTGTCAGTTATATAACTGGAATATTGATATAACACAATATTAGATGTCAATTTATAATTATTATTCTTATTAGGTTAGGTTAGGCTGCAGTGACTGTCCAACGAGAAGACATCCATATGCAAAAGATTAATCTGTGAGACTACAGAATGAACTCTCTTTGAGGGACTCAGATTTTGCCAAACACAAGTGTATTTAAAGTAGGGATATGAAATGAATTCATGATAGTGTACACGCTCAGGATTGAAGATTTAATCTTCTCTCAGATTTTTTTTTAATGTCCAATGAAAATAATCGAGGGCCAGAGTAAGTAACGAGCTCCAGTTCTTTCAGTCCAGGTGCAAGAACATGAGCCACTGGGCTCTTTATAAAATTATATATATACTTTATACTATATATATATTATATATATATATATATATATTATATATAATTATATATATTATATATATTATTATATTATATTATTATTATATTATATATATATATATAATTATTATACTGGGCTCATTATAGTCCCCTTATTATAAAAAAACTTAGGATGTAAATCTCGTCGGATTCGTGCGTGCCACAGACTTGCAAGAAATATTCTATATCCAGTTGTGATTTTTAAAATCAATTTTAAATAAATAAAAATAAATAAATATATTATATATAAAGATAAATAATAAAAGTCGATATGATTATTACCATTGAATTATTCCTTTTTTTTTGTTTACAATTTAACATATTATTAATATATAAATTTTAGTTGACAATATTTATTCTTTAGAATGAGAAATATTTTTGATGCAATAAAAAAACATTGTAACTGTCTTTCAGACTGTTTTTATAATCGGTTATTTGCCTTGAAATATTAACATTTTAGTATTTTACAATAAGATTGGTGTTAATCACAGAAGCCATGCAGAATAAATAATTTATGGAGCAGCACATGTAAATATATAAACACGATTTCCTTGTAGCTTCCTTTATTCATTTTATTTTTGCGTTCATATTTATTTTAAATTTGCGAAGCATTATATTAAGATTTAATGGTGTAGCAATGGTTAATGTTTGCAATTTTATTTTAGTACAAAATCAATATATATTTGGAGTTTTGCAATAAAAATGTTGTCAATCATAGGCCTTCTTCTGTTACTATGTGATTACTAGTTTATCAAGACGTTGAATTGTGATGTGCTAAAACTTCAAAATATATATTAACACGTTTTGGCATTGCACCAATGTACATATTATTGCAATAGATGAAAACAACCAAGAAATATAATTAGACTGAAGGAAAAAGTTCCGGCTGAAGTCGATATGGGAACAAGAAAGTTCCCAGAATTAGTCCGGTTTGTTCAATAGTACAACAATTAACCTTTCCTTGGTTAGATTAAAGTTGAGACATTGATACAATTATATTGTCCATGGAACCGTTGATTATTACGCTTCAGTGTCCTGGAGACGTTGAGTAAGCAGGGCGGTGTAATTAGGGTAGAGGAAGGCTGTGCGAGGTGAACTGGCAGGTTTCTTAAGGCGACACACGGCTTGTTACGGATATTACATGCGATTCGACTGGCTCATCCAAACCATCTGATATGCTCCATTGCCTAAACGGGTTAACACCCATACAAAAGCATACCGTCTTCATTCATTCAAACAGTCCCATAAACGAATCATTTTTTTAAACAATTTATATCCCACTTTACGTATTTCATTTGATTTATCAATTTTTAGCAAAAGTAAAGTGCCAATTTATAAATAATGTTTGTTTGAACACTGAAAGTTTAAATATTTACCTTTAATTTCCAACATAAATAGTAAAATATTGAGTTCTACATACATGTGTTGATGAAACAATCAATTTTTCTTAAAAAATTCTTATAATTTATTTGTGTTGATTATAAAGCCATTGCAGTCATATTAAGAATGCGAAGAATTTTTCATGCAATGTCATACATAGTGAATAAATACGAACTATTTGTAGCAGGTATTTTGCTATGAAATACCAACTTATTAATGTCTTTCTTGATTTAATGTTTACATGAGTAGAATTACCTTACTTGTATGCGATTCAACATACTCCAGCCCAAGTACTTTATTTAATCATTGAGAGATGGCGTCCCAAGTTTTCCCATTTTACTTTGTAAAATTACTTGTAATATAATAGTTTTCTGTTTCAAAATTTATACTTCTGCCTTTGAAAAAGGTTTTAAATAAAACCCAAACCATTGGCAATGAGAGTTTAATTTGAACCTGAAGAACTGTCCGAGTCCCGATAAACTTTAGCATTATATATATACATATATATATATATGCTTAAGGGAAGACCTGCTGCCTTTGTAGAAATGTCTTTTGCTAACCTTCTTTGGAAGCTACCAGAGTCTCACCGCAGAGTGATACGAAAACTAGAGAGTGTCAACAAGAAACTGGTCAATGCAGAAGCTGCTGCTTATTTTAATAACATATGCTTAAGGGAAGACCTGCTGCCTTTGTACACAAATATATATATATATATATAACGATTTCACATAAACACGTGAAACAACAATCAATGATAAAACCACAATAAGAAATGGGAAAACAAGACTAAAATCTTTCAACCGTAACAAGCGGTCTTCGTCAGAGTCAAAAACCCAATTGAGGGTTTTTGACTCTGACGAAGACCGCTTGTTACGGTTGAAAGATCTTAGTCTAGTTTTCCCATTTCTTATTGTGGTTTTATCATTGATATATATATATATATATATATATAAAACTTTTTGAAATTCACGCAATCAATATTTGATGTAGTCTTCGTGAATCACTATCTACTCCCAATAATGTGTCCCCAATAAATATCTTATTTCACTTTACATCACGAACGTCTAGTGGCTTTAATCATGTCAACCGGGGTTTCAAATCGTCTCATTTCCTGGCTATTCTCTTGAGCAAGAGGAGAGAGGAACATAATCATAACACTTGCGGACTTCTGCCCAAGTATTTTACTTTCGTTTAAAAGTTCTCACGTCAGATCGAAACACATAGAAGTATTTAATTAAAAACCCTACCCTCTCAGGTTAATTTTACCCTTTTTATTCCTTCAGCTGTCCTACCACATGAAATACAGACATATAAAAGTATAATTCATTCAAATACGTACGTTAACGAGTTTTGAATGGCAATTGATATTCTTACGTACAATGAATTTGTAATCTACTAAATTATATGACCAAAATATCTGAAAACTAAATCCACTATTATAAAAAAATGTTTGATTTGAGTTAATTTTAGCTCAAAAATAAAACAGAAATGTTAGAAATAATATCAAATTTCTTTAATGAAAATTTATCTCCAATAAAAGAGTTTAGTATTAGCATATACAATTATTTCTAATTTTTCAAAACTTTGATTTTTGAGTTGATAATTAACATGTAAAAAGTGATTTTTTTTCGTCATAGGCAAAACATTATAAAAACTTTTCCAGAGACAGGAGAAACGAATTTCTGAAGGGCTATACTAATTAAATAAGAAAAACTGGACAGTATACAGTTATGTATAGTCGACATATGGAATCTAATTTCAATTATTTAGCCTGATGAGAAAGAATTTGGCCGTAAAATAATTTTATTTTGTATAATTTTTTTTATTTTTTATGTTTAATATTTTAATTATTAAACATACCTAATATTCAACTTTCTGGTAGCGCAATAATTGAGAAATCGGGAAATCATTGGTCCTTCCAAACAACGTCAATTGTGAACGTTTCAGAAAACGCTATATTATTAATACAATTTACTGAAAATAAAAATATTTATATTATTGGTATTGATAGTGATTATACTAATTAAATTTTTATACAAAATCGAAGCAAAATTTTTGGCATTATTTAAAGTAATTTATTTCAATTTTATTTTTGATAATAATTTTTTTTAATGATGTAGTTATATTGCATCTTACACATGAGTATTCCAACCGGTTTTTTATTCCCAATTTTGTATGTTATTCAATCTTTCTTCCTTTAAATTACTCTTGTCATCTCAGTTGATATCTCTTTTACAACGGTATCATCTAAACCAAACATTTACCCTGGATTAATATAAATTGTCTCAAAAAATCATATATCACATTTTTTGTGATACGTTTATCATAAAGGAATTCACAATTTTACTATATATGTAAAAATATTTATTTATATAATGCATTTTTTTGATTGAATAAGAAAATAATTATGTGTTAAACTTGCTTATAATGTTAAATAAAATGTGTTTATAATGCCAAATAAATATGATTTTATTTATGGAAAACATCAAACCTAATACCAAAAAATATACAAAAGTACTTTGACAATATCTTAAACTTATAGCAGACAAACGTAAACTGAAAACTGTATTAGATAATTGCTGCAAAAGCTCATGAAATACGTTGGCTATTTATCCCACCCTAATATTATGGAAAAAATAAATAATCATTCAGAAGTGCATTTTCTTATTTTATTTGTATTGCTGAGTCCACTGTGGGTCTTCGAAGAACCTTAGCGTTCCTGGGAACCTTGTTTGAAAAAGTTGATCTAAAAGTTCTTATACTGCCAAACATTGCCACATTGTCAAATGCGTTTTGTTTGTTGACAGTTTTTGACTGTTTCATATATCAGTTATTTTTTATTTGTACACTATGATTACACCCTCATAGTAACACTAATCTGTTTGGCATTGCTATAAATTTATGATATCTGAGTGGATGTTACAATTATTTTCTGCATTATCCAAAAAGTACTTGTTACTTCGATCATATGAAAAATCAAACTATATAAATTCTTCCACAAAGTGCATTCTTTATTACGGTATCCATAGTTGATTTCTTATTCCTGGATAAGGCATCAATTATTCAAATCAAAATAAATGGCAAAGTAATTTGACAATATCATCATACTGAGGCAGACGTATCTGACGACGAACACTAAGTGTTTGAATAGTTTTATGTAAAAAATCCCTTTTATATTTTTTTCTGTGTGTGTGTGTGTTTCTTTTCCTCCCTAATCATGAGAAATAAAAATATGTTGCATTATCTAACTTTGATTTTATAATTAGGCAACAGTAATAAGAACATGAATAAATAATGATCAAAAAGGTTTTTGTGGTCAGCATTTGTAAACGTTAGTGCAATAAATGGTATTATTTCAATTTTTTTTAATATATTGAGTCAATGTAATTTATATCTAATAACAGATATTTAATCAGATCCATGTATAACTTATAAAAAAAATAAAGGCCAGTAACATATCGTTAAAGTTATTTTACAACTTGCTGACGTAAGAGAGAGTGGAATAAATCATTTAGCTTTACGCTAGGAACACCGTGCGGAGGCGAGTTATAATACACCTCTATAGAAGAGGTAGGGACAGAGGTAACTTGCAGGGTCACCTGCTCACGAGAGTGGTGATGGTTCTCAGAGGCTGAAAGCAGCAGAGAAGTCACCAACTTCAGTTTTACAACGTCAAAATATGACTCACTTGAGAGACAATACTCTATTTGACTTGAAGTCATATTGAAAAGCATTCAAATCACATTTGATACGCACACATATACACCCAGCTACAGAAACGTATATAATTTATATTGGACCTCACTATGGCTGATTAGAAGCTGTCAAGTACAGGATAATATAAGTATAATCATAGTTAGTATAAAATTGTAGATCCTAAAACTGAAAAAAAAACTAGTTGATTTTCGCTAAAAAAAACAACACTCTAAATAAAATTATTTTGTGTTGCAAAGTTAAACAACGATTTTATGACTGAAGACAAATCAAAATATCACATTACTTCTTTTTTGTGGCATAATATGGTGAATTTGAGATCTTGTACCTTCTTTTTTAATAATATATGTATTTTTGCGTCAATTGAATGAAATTTGTTTTAAAGATGAGACTTACTTTTTATTTTCTTTTTATTAAACTTATTAATGCAAGAAATAACAATTCGTTTGTTTATATATATTAAAAAATCTGGAGTGGCCTACACTCTACTTTACTATAAGTAACTCAATGTCAAATTTTTGAGTATATAAAACATAACGTATCTTTAAGCATAACATAAATATCTAAATGGGATATAATTATTAGCATTGCATTCGTGAGGTAGTACAGATAGTGATTGAAGGACATATCAATTTATAAGCTTATTTTTGTACATCACAAATAATTTATTATTTGCAAATAATTTCATTAGTATAACTACAGCAGTAATATCATTTTTGAAAAACCAATGTGAACATATCTTGAAACGAAATAGTATCCTAAAAGCGAACATGGCTATTGTTCAAATAGCCAGTAGATTTCTTACATCGTTTACTTGACATCCTTCTACATTGAATATTAATGTAAAATTTTCATATTTGAAACAGTAAAATACCCTTTTTTTCTCTGAAAAACATCTTAAACAGCGAAGAAAATGTTGTTTTAAGGTGATTTGTTAATTAAAGATGTACGATAATTACAGTTATTAATCGTAAACGAAAGATTTATATTTTGAATTATCTTTTACATTTTTGGTTTTTAACAGAATTATTATCTGGGAATTTTTATGGCTTCTTAGTATTTAATAAGATCATTTTCCTTCCCCTTTGTCAAATAACATATATACGAATTTTTTTTTTAATGAGTGTTATCATTTACCTGCACAAATTATTCCTCTTACATCTCTTATAAGTCAATAATATATTTTAATTTTTCCATTAGAAACATCAATTTTATCTCAGTGGATTCGCTCAAAAAATTTCTAAGTCAATGTAAACAATGTAAAAAAATACAAAAAAATTCGACAAGTATAGCAGGTGATCTCTTAGTCTAGGATAAACAAAGAGTTTTTATATCGTTATTGCTCTTTTCCGTAATTGAAACTTCATGATTTTTT